>JANKYE010000001.1:7012220-7029314 GCA_032467995.1 Erythroxylum dillonii | reverse complement strand
GCCACTGAAATCTGTATATTTTTGTAAAGAGTGACTGCTGAATGATTAATAAAATGGCATTGACCGAACTGTATGTTTGTACTGAACTGCTTGATTGATTAATGAATGTATTACAATTTGGAATTATAATAACTAAAGTGAGTGGAAAGCATACTCGTTAAGCCATCTTCTTGAAATTAACACTCAATTGCTTTATAGAACAAGAAGGAGAAGGGTTAGAATGAAGTGGAGGCAAGAAAATACCAAAATAAATGAAAAGATGCAAAGTCATGGCTATGGGAGGTGTCTCACGACCATGAAACCTAGTGTCACACCCATGTTAATTTTGTCATCGGGCATGATAGACTTTCCACCTGTCCCGTTTTTAACCTAGTTCTCACTATAAAAGCATTAAGTTGTGACGATGGATACATTATGGAAAATAGATGGGATTTTCTTTGTTCTCTCTTTGGTTTTTCACATCTCAGAGGCTACTTAAGGTTCTTTCTTGGAGATTGATGGAGAAGATGGAGGGCTAACTTTCCCAATACCGGTTTGGAGGTGAAGTCCACGCCGAGAAGCATATTTGAGCATATCGTCGTTGTGTATCATTTTCTTTCCCTCTTTTCGGATTGTTTACGTTGTCATGTGTTTATTGGTTAGGGATTGTGTAAGAATGATCTTAATACTATATTAGATTCTTTTTCATGAAAACCCATTGCTAAAACTTGAATACGATACATAATAGTCATGTTTGAAGTCGTATATGACAACTAACGGTATTGAATTATTAGGGATAACGTAACCTATAATAAATAATCCGAGCTTGTGCGATTATTGCATAGATTGGTCTGTTTTTCTCATTTGTAACACAACTATCCAATTAAACTTAGAGAGTTTATTCCAGGTTATCCGATAATTAGGGTTTATTAACGAGTTGTTCTTAATTAACTATGACCTAAGGAAAAACTAGGATTAATAGAGCTTGCTATTAATTCATGATCAATAGTCTAATAAGAGATAAGAAGACGATAATGCAATGATGTATGTGAAATTGTGTGTAGGCTGAGATTAAATTGAAGAAACGGAGTTCAAACCATTAATCGATTTTATTACTTTACTGCTGTTTAATTTGAGTTGCTTTTATATATTCAATTTTATTTTGTTTTCTAATTTGCATTGAACCAAACCCCCTGTTTTACTAATACAGATAATTTAGGAGAGTAATTGGATTTAATCTCTATAGGATCAACCTAGACTTTTCACTGCTATAGTTGTAGGTTTAGTTATTTTGCATAATGTTACGATGTGCTACCATCCACATATACAAAATTGGGCATAAGTTAGATGAGGAAGCAAAGGATTAAGCAAAGTATCACTCATATAGGATGACACCTTCCACTTTGAATTCACTAATAATGACTTTTTAAGCAAGGTAATGGAGGTGGGACCATGGCACATTGGGGACATCCAATGTTTGTGCAAAAGTGGTGCCTAGTTTTGAACTTGACAAATAGAAAATTGAATCTATTCCATTATGGATTAATTTCCAGCAACATACCACTAAAGTACTAGACCTTAGATGATTTGAGCTTCCTTGCAAGCTCAATCCCATTGCATTTGAGATTTTGTTATGCCAAATAAGTTCTAAAAATACCTAGGCTATCTTACTTGCAAGTATACAAGGTAGTTGTAGTTGATTACCCAGGGTCGTCTCCCACGGAAGTGAAATTGATCCACTTAAACTAATCTTAAATAAATAAAAACAAATACAATACTAATCATTCTATCCCAATTTGTTAAGTGAAGGATTTAAAGGAAATCATAAAATTAAATTGAAAAGTAAAATGATTTAACTGGGAACAAAAAAAAATAGATTAATTGAAGTGAAAAACTCTTGAGAATTAATTTCACCAATTTAATCTCCTATACATGATTAAAGGGAAATGATTAGATAGTTGTCTTACTAAAATTAACAGTTGGGTTCTAAGATCAACTCGAATAATAAACTAAATCTAACTTTCATATTCGACAAGTTATCATTAGAATTAATTATGGAAACCCAATTACCAATTACCACTTAATTTAATATATTTCTAATTTTTAACCTAAGCGTTTATAGTTTCTCGTTCCATATTAAACTTCTTCTCTCAATCGTTTGTTTAATACTAAACGGATGCAAAATTTGTTCATGCTATTACATCCATTCTGTTCAAAAACCATTGTAAATATAAGAAAACAACACAGTCCCTCAATCATGCATATTTAACTAAAATAGCTACATTAATACTAAAAAAAAGAGATAAGCCTATCATGGAAATAACAAGATTTGTCATCTTCATATACTTGAATCCCATCTTTATTAGTATAACAGAAGTATTAAAATAGTAAAACAAGTAAATAACCAAATGAACTATCAAAAGCTACAGAGTAAGAGTCGATTAAGCTAAAGAATAATGAGTCCAATAAAATAACAAAGAAACAATGCAACAGATGAAGAACAAAATAAGCAAATAAGGATCAGATGAGGGAGTTACGGTGATCTCCTGCCCCTCTTAAGCTTCCTGCATGAGCTCTCGCCTTCTATTCTGCTCGGTTCTCACCCAGATGATTGAAGGCTCACACTGTTTTAACCTTGTTATTATGTTTCACTCTTCCTCACACGACTCTCTCTGTTCTCTCCTCTCTTGTCCCTTTCTTTCTCTCTATCTATTCTTTATCTCCGAATGAGTCTAGGGTGAGTGTCTATGTCTAGCATGAGTTGCCACCCTCTATTCTTTTTATTTGTAGTCTCATTTTAGGTCTAGGTTTTCAAGCCATCCCTCCAGTACATAACACGTAATAAATTGATGAATTAAGCAAAAAATGTTGTCACGGACGTGCATAAGGTGGTCACAGGTGTGACTCCCATTGTCACACCCATAGCTTATCTTGTCACGAGTGTGACACCATTTATATGTTAATTAATTAATCGCATGCATATGATCACATCCCATTTCATCCTTTCGTGCATAATTCTTCTAATTTTTTATGCAACATTCAAAAGATAATCCAATTAACATTTATGCAATGTTCACACCATTTTCACTCAATTCATCTCACATTTATATCAAAACATAAGGATTTATAACCAAAATCAAGATATGAAGGCAATTAAAAGTAGTAGAAACTAGACACAATAGATTTAACCCAAATTGAAATGCAACTCTCTCATAATTGGAGACCATAATTGAAAAAACCCAAATTGATGTGAACTATGAAAGATCAAGATCTAGATACAAATGAGCATAACTCAACAGAAGTGCAAAATGTGAAACTGACAGATAATCCAAAGGGCAATTCGGCTATTCAAGCAAAGGAGTAAGAATATGTTCTAGCTCAAGAAGTAAATCAAATGTATTAAAGGAAGTTGAGGTCTCTGTACTAGACTCGGTTACTAACAATAAATCCACTAAGGAGGAAACCCTTTTGTCAAATTCTGGAGTAGATATAAAAGAACTTGATTCTACACTTAAAGTTGTGAGGAAATCAGGTAGGAAAAGGTGTAAACCCAAAAGGGGAGGATGATGAATTTCTTTAGCATTATATGATTTTTTGCAATGTTAAGGGCATGAATGAACCTTTTCAAAAGACAGGTTATTCTTATTTTACGAGAAACATCCTATACTTGTAAGGATTTTAGAAACTAAAATAAAAACTTACAAACTTACAAACTCTATGAGTTTCATTAGTACAGGCTAGAATTTTGGTTCTTACCCTATGAATCACTACAATGGTTTGGTAGCAATTGAATACAACAAGGAGATGATTAATGTGATCTTACACTTCAGTTCTGATCAACTTGTTCATCCCAAATGCAGTCTTGTGAGCTCAAACGAAAATTTTGATTTTTCCTTTATCTATGTTTCCAATTTGTAATTCCAAAGGGTTAAAATTTAGGAAGATCTTGCAAACATCAGTAACACAATGACAAATCCTTGGATGATAGCAAGTGACTTTAATTGTGTTCTTCTTCCCTCTAAAGCTCAAGGTGATAGGGTTAACTATTCCAATTTGGGTAGAGAGTTGGAAAGGGTAACCAATAGGTTATAAGTCACATATTTTAAATATTTGGGGAACCTATTTACCTAGAGGAATAATAAAAAGGTGGAGCTATTATAAGGACAAAATTAGACAGAATCTTGTCTAACCAAAGTTGGTTAAGATGTTTTCCTAACTCACATGTTCTGATTAAAACCCAACTACGCTCAGATCATTCTTATTTGGAAATTCAAGACTTTACCCCAACTAGAACTACCATTGCTCCTTCCAGGTTCTTCAATTTTCTTACCAAAAAGGAGGAATTCTTAAAGGTTATTATTGAAGCTTGGAGTAGCTATGTATCTAGTTTTAAATCCTACTAGCCAATAAGAAAATTTCAGTTCCTTAAAGCCAAACTTAAACAAATTTTCCAAGTTAAGGGTCTTTCAACATAAAAAAGATTACAAATTACAAAAGATGAGTTAAAGAGTGATCTAAAATGCTTGCTATATTGATCCTAACAACTAAGAATTGCACTTTAGAGAAATCAGGAAACTAGAGGAGTATATCTTGGCATTGCTTAATTACAAGTCTCCGCTTATGCAAAAGGAAAGGAATACGTGGATTAAGGAAGTAGAGATGTCAAAAAGGGCCCGAACCGATTTTAGCTCGAGTTGACAGGGCCACGGGCCAAGATCGAGTGACTCCAAATTTTTCCATAATTCGATCTTGGTAAGAAGGGACTCAAACAAAATTCTTTACTTTCTTAATCATAATGATCAATTGGCAACTGATAAGGTACTGATTGAAAGAAAGGTGACTAACCACTATGTTGAGCTGTTAGCTTCAGATTCCTCTAGCCAATTTTTAGTACATGATCTTATGGTATTGATTGGTTTCCACTCCATCATATTAGTTTAGATTTGACTTAATTGCCAGCTTCCACTAAAGAAATCAAGGAAGTTCTTTTCTCACTTTATCCAAGGAAGGCTCCTGGGCCAAATGGGTATAAAGCATATTCTTTTCCAGAACATATGGAACACCACATAAGTGTGAGGTACTTCAACTAACTCATCTCAAATTTGTTGCTAGTTTAATGATGTCTTATGCTACTAATCAGAATTCCATGTCAATTTTGTAAAAATTAGTAATGGAGTTCTATATGATATTTGGTTTGAAAGTGAACACCATGAAAAGTAAAACTTACTTCTTTAGAGATTCCTAACACTGATTACTTAAAGAACATGTTTAGTCTGCACATACAGAATCTTCCATTCAAATATCTAGTTGTACCTATCTAATCTAAGAAACTGAAGTATTAATATTGCATAATCCTACTAAAGAAGTTCAAAATGAGGATTAATGCTTGGTATAACAAATTCCTATCTCAGCAGGTATAGTTTAGCTTGTAGTATCTATGCTGAACAATTTGCACAACCATTAGAGCTCGCACTTATGCATTCCTAAAAAGATTAACAAGGAGATGGAAAAGTGCATGAAGAACTTCGTATGGTCTAAGAAATTTAAGGTCTCTAAAGGAGCTAAAATGAACTGAGAACATCTTTGCTAGAGGAAACAAGAAGGAGGGCTTAGTCTTGTGCCTATTCAGCTTATCCAAACTAAGTTAGTAGTTATGAGAATATGGAGATTTTTAAGGAAAAGGAGCCATTTTGGAGCAAATGGACTAATGAATTCTACTTGAAGGATTCTAACTTCTACAATATAAGGGAGAAATAAGAGCACTCTCAGCCTTTCATTCAAATCCAAGAAATAGGTTGACAATCTATCTCTGTATCAAGAATCAAATAGGTAATGGATAAGACACCAAGCTCTGGTTTGATAATTGGACTCCTTATAGTCCATCGAAGAGAAGAGATGACCTAACAACTCTCACATGTAGACTTCCTCTAGACCCAAAGGTTTCTATTGTTATTGTTCAAAACATTTGGTGAATCACAGGAAGAGGAGCATATGGACTTCGACATTATTTTTCAAGCTATCTTCCTAACTCCTCCATCAAAGACATAATTAGTTGGGGATTAAGCAATAATGGAGAGTATTCTAATTCCTCTTGCCTAAAGGCACTAAGACTTCAATTACCTTCTATATCTTGGTACAATATTATGTGGAAAGGCTCTCTGATAAAGCTTACTTGATTACTTAGTTAGTAGCAAAAGGAAGATTGAAGGCTAAGGATAAATTAAAGGGATTGGGTGATCAAACTTGTATCCTTTGTAACACCCTTCCTAAATGTGTAAACCATCTATTTTTTACTTGTAGTTACTTAGCTATAATTTGGTCATGAATGTTACATAATATGAACCTTGCTTGTCTTCCAACAGACTAGGGAAACATCTTAGTTTAGGTAAAACACCAATATAATAAAGTTGGGAAAGATACGAAATGTTTAAGCCTTAGCTTGATTTGCTCAATCTACTCAATTTGGAATAAAAGGAATTAACGAATCTTCTAAAACATTCAGTCTGAAAAATATGCAATAGCACACAAAACCTGTTGTTGGATCAAAAAGATACTAGTTGCTCACCATGCCACTGAGGATCTAAGTTATGCCATTAAAAGAAGATGGAGGCTACAGTGACTTACTTTTGTATTGAAATAGTACGTATATAGTACTGGATGGTTTCCTTTTTTCTTAATAGTATTGTAATTTTGAATTCTTTGCCTTTATAGGCTTTAATGAAATTTCCTTTTAATTTTAAAAAAATAGCTTTAAAAGTGAGAAAATGTCCTTTAAGAAGGGCAAACTTGCTTATTACTTATATATTGCTCCATATTTTGCAAGAGAATGTCCAAGGAAGGAGACGCTAAAAGCTCTGATAGTCGAAGAAAAGGGAAAACCTTCGGAAGCATCAATAAATTTGATCACCTTATTAAATGAAGTTAGAACGACTCCAGTCCCTTTGATATGCTAATGTATGATGGAATACAAATCCATAGGAAGAAGGTAATCACAATATTGGATACAAGTGTGACACACTCTTTTATGAAGAAAAAGATGGTGCACAAGTTGGTACAAAGACGAAGACCCCTACTAATAAGGCGTAAAAGATGGTAGGACTTGCTAACAACGTCCTAACAAGTATAGGAAATTGGCACGCCAAGTTTAATTACGTGGTCATACCACTTAAGGATTTTGAGTTGATCTTTGGGATCGACTTCCTTAAGGTAAAAAAGGAGGTATTGTATCTGAGTTTGGGAGGTATGATGATTATGCATGATCAAAGTTCCTTCTATGTTAATTTTTGTAGATCTGGTAGTAGAACAATAAATGATACAATGATTCTAGCACATATGTTAACCATGAGCATCGAGAAAGTGTTGAAGAAAGGTATGAAGACTTATCTTGCTACCATATGGGAGATTGACAAGGAGCATATGGTAGATGATGTGAGTAGGAGCAAGGACCACCATAGAGATGGCGTGCATGATAGGGGCGAACTTGTCATTCCAATTGGACCTATGTCCAGAGTTAGGACCAAGAGACTCAAGAAGGCTCTCTATGCGCATGGGGGCCAATTTATGGAGAGGATAGAGTGCACCAAGCCTATTGGAGTAGAGCTATCTGAATCACAACCCAAATTGATTCATTTATCTCAAATCCTTGGATTGGACTCACTTGGGACTTGAAAACCATTTTATTAGGCTGCGCATCATCACTTAAGCCCAAGAGGAAAGGCACACCTATAATCAAACTTGGGAGCGCGTTAGACCAGGCCTAGGTGTGTTTTTATTATTCTATTTTAGAATTATTTTAATTTATATTTATTTTGGGCTTCTATGTATTATTTAGCCCAAGTCTTTTATTATTTGACCTAGGTATAAATACCCTCTTTAGGGTTAGGGAAAGACAACTTTCGGATCAGAGTATTTTCTTGTGTGCCGCCGGCCATATTGAGAGGAGAAACTCCTCTTGTTCTTTTCAACTTAGGAATTAAACATCACTTATTAACTAAATCAGATTGTGGCGTGATTTTGATCCTAAACAACTTTCTTGGTTTGTTTTTTACCCGTTATCTAGGTTGTTCGAGATAAGTTCTTCGTGAGATCTAGTAGGTAAATTTGAAACTCTACATATCAGATATAATTTTAGTTAACTAGAATCTACCCTCTTCTTGCTTCCTTGAATCCAAACTTTTCAATCCTTCAATTCTGTGTGTGCACGTTAGTAAAAGTCCCTGATGCTACTGCAAGTTTGTTGAGGGAATTTTAGGATGTGATGTTGAAAGATTTTCCTATAACTATTCTCCCTTATTGAGAGATAGATCACAAGATTGAGTTAGTTTTTAGAGTCGTCCCATATACAAGTGCACTATATAAGATGTCCATATTAGAGTTGGCAGAACTTCGAAAACAACTTAGTGAATTGTTGGAGGCAGGGCTCGTCCAACCTTCCAAGGCCTTGCACGATGACATAGTGTTGTTTTAAAAGAGAAAGACAGAGCACTTTGAATATGTGTGGACTATCGAGCTACAAAACAAGGTAACAATAAAAAAATAAGTATCCTATTGCCTTGGTTTAAGCTTTTACGGAAAGATTATCGAGGGCTACAGTTTTCACTAAACTTGATCTTCAAAGTGGGTATTGCCAAGGGAGAGTATGGATCATACAATTTGTTAGTTATTCCGTTTGGATTAATTAACAACCTTGCAACATTTTGCAAATTGATTAATTATGTGATGTATAATTTCTTCACAAGTTTGTTGTGGTATATCTTGATGATATTATGGTATATAGCACCAATATAGCAGAATATATGGGGCACTTAAGGAAAGTATTTGAGCAACTAAGGCAACACAAGCTCTATATAAAAAATGATAAGTGTTAATTTACATAGTCAACGATCAGAGTTTTGGGTCACTTGGTGAGCAAGGTTCAAGTCAGGATGGATTCGAAGAAAGTGAAGGAAATAATTGAGTGGCAAGTTCTTACTAGGGTATGAGAATTGCAGAATTTTCTTGGACTAGCTAACTACAATAGATATTTTATAATGGTGAATTCAAAGAAAGTGGTGTCATTGATAGAATTGCAAAAAAAAAACAAAATTGGTGTTAGTTCAATGTGTGTTAGGAGGCATTCAAGAGGCTTAAAGTTATTATCTCAACTGAACCTATATTAAAATTATATAAGTTTAATCTTCAATTTAAGGTATATAAAGATACGTCGAATAAAGCCCATTGTGGGTCCTAGTGTAGGAAGGTCATCTTATAGCATTTAAGAGTCAAACAATCAAGAAGCAACGATATTAGACATATAAAAGGGAGATGTTGCGATGGTGCACTACCTTGATGAATGGCAAGTATATTTATTGGAGACCAAGTTCCTTGTTCTTACCAATAATGTCACTAACACATTTTTTAGGACCTAAAAGAAGTTTTTTGTGAAGCAAGTCAAGTAACAGGAGTTTCTTACTAAATATGACTTCATATGGAAGAATAAAAAAGAGAGGCATAACAATATGGTAGATGTCTTGAGTCGAAAGGAGGAGTTCACAACTTTGTATACTATACAAGTGTAGATTTTAATCTATTTGAGCAAATCAAAACTGTAGCTCCATTCAACAACACATATTATGAGTTGATCGCGCAAGTTAAGGAGGGTGTTATATGCAAGTTCTGGCTCAATGATGATGTGCTTATGATCAGTAGGAGTAGTCAAGTATACATGCCTAGTTTAGGTTGCTTGTTAAAACAATTGTTAAAGGAGATGCATGGCTCATTTTACCTCAAAGTTTAAAGGATGATGAACTGCTAGCTTGTTCCTACTATTAGCCAAAGATGGAGAATGACATTAAGTTGTATGTCAAGACATGCCTTACATGTCAATTGGATAAGCCAAAAAGAAAAAAGAAAGTCGATTTGCTACAACCCATATCCATCTTCAAAAGATTATGGATGTCAATTTTGATGGAATTCATTAGTAGGTTTCTAAAGGTGGACAATATAGTAACAATCATGGTAATTATGGAATGATTCTTCAAGTATGCAATCTTTATACCAGCCCTAGCAGTGACGGAGTCAGAAATTTAAGATAGAAGGACTTAAATATTTAATTTTTTTAAATCTTGAGGGGCTTAGTGCACCACTAAGCTCCAAATAACTCCGTCCTTGTGTGTGTGTATTAAAAATAAAAAAATATTTATTTTTTTAATTTTGGGGGCCCAGTGCACCAATGGCCCCCAAATGGCTAAGTCCCTGAGCCCTAGTATCTTGTCCCTCGGATATTGCTACGAAGTCATTCTATGAGAATATGGTGAAATACTTCAAAGTTCCTGTGATCAATGTGAGTGATTAAGACGTTTTTTATAGACTAATTCTGGACGTCCCTTTTCAACTTAATAGGTTGCGATTTAAAGTTTCTGACAACAAATTGCCAACAAATGGATGACCAAATTGAGATGATTAACTGTTTATTGGAAAACTACCTAAGGCATTATGTAAATGCGAGTCAACATAATTGATTGAGTTTACTTAATACCGCATAACTTTTCTACAATTTGCACAGATCTTCTACTACGTAGAGGAATCCTTTTAAGGTAGTTTTAGGGGAAAAAACCTCTCACTCCACTTGAGATTGCATATCAAACAATGGGTGGTAAATGTCTTGCGACATATAAGTTCTCGATAAAGAAGCAAGAGTTGTTCTTCGTTTTCTGTATTGTTCTAGGCCATCAATTTGTGTTTTACTAAGTCTCTTATCAGTGACGGAGCCAGGAATTTAAAATAGGAGAGTCCAAATATTTAGAATTTTAAATCTTAGGGGGCTAGTGTACCACTAAGCTTCAAATAACTCTATCTTTATGTGTATATATATTAAAAATCAAAATATTTAATTTTTATAAATTTTGGGGAGCCCAGTGCACCATTAGATCTCAGCTAGCTTCGTCTATATCTCTTATGAACCCATTTTTATTTCCCCTTATTTTCTCTTTATTTCATCCATTTATAGCTCAAATTTAAGGCTTTTAGAGAGGACACAGTCACTCACATAGTCGAGTGTATGACTATGTTCCTCAATCTTCAAAAATCACAAAGAAACACAATTACAAAGAGCTATATGTGCCGCCACACAACTACGTAAACTTACAGCAGTCGTGTAGACTTACATAGACAACCACAAAAATAGCTTCAATTATTTCGTTTCCTATCCCAATTTCACCCTAATTCTTTTGCTTTTTATCCATGAAGACAATTATGACCTAAAGATTCAATATAAATAAAATAAATACCATAAACAATAAGAAACTCTCAAATAAACAAGCAAAATGCATTAAATATGAGACTAAAAATATAATCTATTTAGCATTTATTATTAACTATACATACCAATAAATCAAGATTTTTAAATGATTTTAATGACTCATTTAGCATTAGATTTTTCAAATCCTTTTACGTAAGTGTCAAATTTTTAATTTAGTTTTAAATTTTTTTTAAGTGTAACTTAATAAGTTAACAAAATAACGTATACATTAAAGAAACAAATTATGCATTAAAAATATGACACTTTTAGTCTACCATGTCATCTTTTTTTTTTTTGGGAACAAATATTTTAAACTTATAAATTATAATTTAAAATTTTAGTTCTTTATTAAATATTTTAGAAGGCTTAACAATTATGTAAGTTTTCAAATATGGTGTATTAAACAATAAAGAAATATTCTTAATTCGTAAACTTAAATCCATGCAAACAAGGATTCGAACCCTATTTAATTCATAGTCCCTAGTGTTTACTATGCTCTGTAAAACTTAGCATTATTTTGTTTTTAATCAAAATTACTGTTTTAATATCTTTCTCTACACCTAGAGTCTCTTTTAGAACCAAAATAACTAAAGTTACTGATCTGAACCAACTTAAAAGAAAGACATTGAGAGTCCCAGTGAGGACAATTTGTTTTTCTGACTTTGAACTAAAACATTTGGTGTTGATGGCAGACGTTCCATTGCCATCTCACTTCCATTATTAATAATCCATTTCTCTTGACACACAACTGGATATAGCGTTCAAGAATGAAATATAAATGAGATTTTTACAGTTGAATATGAATCTTTTCTATATCAAATGACAAGGTAAACCTGTATATCATTGAATTGTCACAATGATGGCTTTTCTTTCTATTTACCTTCGAAAGCTAGCTATAACATGGCTGACCAGATTTTTTATCAAAATTAAGGAGCAGATTGTACGCGACAGGAAGCTAGCTCATCAATCAAGAGCAGCTTTGTTTCTTCGACCAGTTATTGGCTTTGGTAACCCATCAAAAATTTGTCTTGTAATGGCAGAAGCTGTTAGGGCCTGTAGATCTGGCTTCAAACTCCACTTCGATGTCATAAGGATGGAAGATCCGGTCCCATTCTGTTCAGGCAAGCTTGATGTGCTCGATGACTTCCGGATCACTGAAAACCCATCATCTAGAAGAGAATCCCCCCTACTTATTGGTATGGGAGTCACCCAACCTGCTTCAGGTTCAGCTGATAAGTTACTTCGGCTCGCTGCTTTGGATCTTAGAGCTAAGCCCTTCCCCGTAATTGCTGAAAATGCACCTCCACTGTTGGTATCATCCCCAATTAACATTTCAGGAGAGTGGTAACTTGAGTCGGCTTCAGATTTCAATGGCATGTTGACAGATTTCTTATACAATCTCTTGCCGTCAGGTCCTCTTGGTTCAGAAAAAGATAGGTGACCAACCAGTTCACCATTATTCCCATCTAGACGACCACCAACTAAACTCTTAGATTTCCGGTTGAGGCTCAATGGTGGACAAGAGGATGATGAGGATTTTTGATAAAGAGCATCTTCAAGAAAGTTAGAATTCCCTTCTCTGTAGACCGCCATCTCAAAACCCTCGTGTGTACTTTTTACCTCATTTGGTTTAAGCCCATAGTAACCTTGTAAAGAGCTCATAGCTGCAGAAATCTTGCACTCCAAGGAATTTGGTCTCACGGTTTTGATCGAATCAAAGATATCAGCCTGCATGCGACAAGGTGGGGTCTGCTCAGAGTTGTTCTGCCTGCAAAATATGTTCAACTTTTTTAATTTATGGTAGATCTCAAATCTGAAATCAGTGTGTAACAAATTTAACCAAGAGAGACAGACTTAATATATAGACAGGAGCACTAGAACGCTTTCAAAGAATTAGGCTAAAACTGTATAATTTTCCCAACTTCGAAGGAACATATTGGAAGATGGATTTAGTTATTTAAATTATCATTGTATATGCTATGATATGCATCCCTACCAAGACTCCTCTGGTGATTAGGACGCAGAAGCTTAAACTCTCAAATGAACTGGGAAAATCACATCACAAACAATGTACTATGATAAACAATATCCAATAACATAAGGAATACGGCTCAAGAATGCATACAAACATGAGTTTAGCTCTGGCGTAAGTGGAAGAGCTTACCAATCTAAACAAAAGATGGTTGTCAATGAAGTATAGTTATTAACATGCACTAAAGGTCCATCTAACATACAAATAACTGGATTGTTCTCTACTTTCCCATTCTTTCTGTGCTAAAATTCAAAATCAGTTTAATACTCGAATCAATATTTTTCATGGTAATAATGCTAGCGAGTATTTCTCTAATTCATTCTCCAGCTACTTTTTTTTTTTTTTTTAAATGAAAGAAGAATTTGATACGGTCTAATTATCCCACATTGGTAATAAGAGGGGCTGATGTGGGGTTTATAGGTTTATGAGCTCTCCCATCCTTTAAGCTAGCTTTTGGAGTTGGGTTCTCCCATAAGACCTGTAACAATTAGTATCAGAGCAAACACCACTCTTCCGAGTCTTAGGGCCACAGGTGGTGACGCCGGCATTGCAGTGTTCACCCGGGGGATAAAAAGGTCTAGCGCACAATCAGCCCACTAGTGCCCGGGCTGTAAAGCATGGTGGAATGTTACGGTCTAATTGTCCTACATTAATAATAAGAGGGGCTAATGTGGGGTTTATAAGCTTATGGGCTCTTCTACCCTTTAAGTTAGCTTTTAGGGTTAGGCTCTCCTATAAGACCTGTAATAGAATTTCATTAATAAAGAATTGCATTACAAACTAAATAAGATACTTACAGGAGTACCCTTTTACACGTAAGGATTGTAGAGTTGCTGCCTAATCAACATATATGTTTAAAGTGCATGGTAAGTTAAATTAAACAGAATGTTGAAGCTTCATGTTGCACCTCCCATCAATAAGAGTTCGTTGACGTTGTCCATGATTTCAGAGATGAGGACTGTGATAGGTTTTTGCTTAGATTCAAAACGTCTAACATTCCTATCTTTCCAAATGGTTTGCAAACATTTCTCCAGCTACTTGCAACAACAAGATATTCAACATCAATCTTCCTACCCACACACTCCTCAACATAATAGGGTAGCTAAGAGAAAAATCCAACACATTGTCAAATAGCTTGTACCCTATTAATCTACATGAATGTACCCAAAAGTTTTTGGGGAGATGATGTACTCATTGCATGTTTTCTTATCAATTGAATGTCATCTTCTGTGTTGGCAAGTAAAATTCCATTCTCTACCTTCTTCCCTTGCCAAGATCCTTTTTCTATTAATCCTTGGGTTTGATTATCTGTTTTGTTCATTAGCTTCAGCCTGGCATAGATAAATTAGACCCAAAAGCGATAAAGTGCATTTTCTTGGATATTCTCATCTGCAAAAATGTTACAAAAGTTTCTGCCCCTCTTTGAATCCTTTTTTATGTCTGCTGACGTAACATTCTTTGAAGACACCATACTTTTTCTGATGCTCAGTATATCTCAATTGACATTGATGAGTGTCTGTCGATTCCCTTTGCTCCTTCCCAAACAGCTCCCAATCATATTACCCCAAATCCTAATTCTACCACTATTAAGCTTACTCCTGACGCTACTGCTACTCCTTTAGACGTCTATCTCAATTTGATTTGTAGGTTTATACTCGACACACTCATCATGAAGTACAACTAGAAGATTCATGCCTGTCACCACCATCTTCTTCGTCTTCAACTCCACCATATCATAATCTTGGTTGGCTAATTGCTCTCCATAAAGGAAGGTCTTGTACATCTATCTCAAATTTTGTCTCTTATCACTCGTTATCATCATTATATGAGTTTTTGTCTTCTATACCAGTACCCAAGACTGGTTCAGAAATATTGGATCATTGTGGATGGAGACATACCATGGAAAAAGAGACATTGGCTCTGCAAGCTAATAATACATAGGACTTAGTTACTCGTCCACATGGTCAGACAATTGTGGGTTGTTGTTGGGTATTCAATGTTAAGGTCATTCTTGACAGCAAAGTTAATCATTTAAAAGCTTGAATGGTAGCTAAGGGATATACACAGGTGTATGGTATGGACTATATTGACCTTTTTGCCTGTAGTCAAATTGACATTTGCTCGTGTTTACATAGTGTTGGTACCACACATAATTGACCTCTCCATCAACTTGACGTAGTGTTGGCACCACACATAATTGACCTATTCATCAACTTGACGTGAAAAATGCTTTCCTTTATAGTGATCTTGAGGAGACTTTTTTCTAGAGCAACCACCAGTCGTTGCTCAAGGGGAGACTAATCTGGTGTGCTACCTTAACAAGTCTCTATATGATCTGAAACAGTTACCGAGAGCTTTGTTTGGGAACTTCAATACAATGGTTATGGAGTTTGGTCTACGTCGATGTGTGTTTTATCATTACTCTAAAACTAGTAGAATTCTTTTGGGCTAGTCTTTGAAGTCGTTCTTGCAAACCAAGTTTCAAACAAAGGACCTTGGTTCACTAAAATATTTTTTGGGATCAAAGTAGCAAGGTCAAAGATGGGAACTTTTCTATCTCAAAGAAGGTATGTCCTTGACCTTCTGAAGAAAACAAATCTATTGGGAACTAAGCTACTTGTTAGTCTCAAGAAAACAATGTTAAACTTGATGGTGAGAAAGGGAAGTATTTGGAAGATCTAGGTAGGTATAGAAGATGTTGATAAAAAGTTAGGAGAGTGGTCTCACGTGAAATCTATATGTAACAAGCTTGTAGCTTATGATATATATGCTCCAACTTAAAGGGTAGTATAAGGAAAAGTCAAACCTATATGATTTCCTATTTATTCCTCAGATCAACTTTCCTTATATAATTGCTTCTTACAATTATATAAAGTTTACGAGGGTCTTGAGATTGTATCAAGCCCTCAATTGACATTCTCTAAAACTATCTTTAACAAAAACCTTACTGAAGGCAGGAAGAGCCAATACTGGGTTTGATGTAACTGCAAGTTTTAAAGATTCAAAGGCCTTTGAGGACTTTGGATTCCAAGAAAAAGAATTTTTCTCCAACCTGGCCATCAAAGAAGCTGCAATGGTTCTGTAGTTGCTAACAAATTTTCTGTAATAGCCTGTAGTCCAAGAAATCCCAATATAGCATGAATAATATCTAGTTGTCTTCATTGAATCATAGCTGTAATTTTTTGTGGGGCAGTGTGGTCAAAGATATGCATATCTCATAATATTATGATCTGATCATAATCAGATTATTTAAATTAGATAGTAGTATCTTGTAGATATGTAGGATCCTAGGATTATATTTCCATATCTGTATAGATTTCTATCTTATACTGTAACCCTATGCATGTATATATATACTGCAGTCTATAATGAAAAAAAATATAGAGCAAATAAGCTCTGATTCACATGGTATCAGAGCCACGTGATAGTGAAACCAAGGAGACAACTCCAGAAAGTCAAGAAATGACTTCCAATATTGAGGGATCCTCCACGACAATCCCAACTAGAGGTCAGTCATCAATAACCTCTGGTTAGGGAATTTGAGTTAACATTGTGTCCGATAAACTCAATGGAACAAACTACCGAGAGTGGGCTCAAGCTATGAAACTCGCCATTGGAGGAAGAGGAAAACTGAGCTTCATCATCGGAAATGGGAATGTTCCAGACTCAACAAACATACAAGCTATGCGACAATGGGAGATAGATAATTCCATGGTTTCATCATGGCTTATCAATGCCATGATACCACCTATCAAAAGGACATTCATGTTTCTGCCAACAGCCCTAGAAATCTGGGATGGAGTGC
>JANKYE010000001.1:6868960-6880658 GCA_032467995.1 Erythroxylum dillonii | reverse complement strand
AATGATCATTATCAAAAACTATATCTTAAAATTGATACCTCCCACTAATCAAGTCATTCTCAATAAATTTTGTATTTTTTGATCCCACAATTATAGTATGATGTGATGGATAATAGAACCTATATCTTTAAAACCTTTCGGCATATCTAATGAAATACCCACTTATGGTCCTTAAGTCCCATTTCTTCTCTTTTGGATTATAAATTCATATTTTAGACAGACATCCCTAAATGCTTATATGTTGCAAACTTTGTTTTTGACCTTTAAATACTCAAATGGTGTCTTTGAAATAACCTCAGTTAGTGCTCGATTTAATATGTACATTGCCATCTTAAAAGCTTCAGTCCATAAGGACTTAGGAAGTTTGGAGCTATTAAGCATGCTCCGTACCATGTCCAATAATGTTCAATTTCTTCTTTCTATCACACCATTCTGGTCCAAAGATTCAAGCATAAGAAATTGGGCTACTATCCCATTTTCTTAAAGATACCTCACAAATGGACTAAGTGTTTATACACCTTTGATATATCTACCATAATATTCCCTATCTTTATCAAACCTCATGATCTTAATTTGCTTACCATAGAGTTTCTCTACTTCAACTTTGAATATTTTGAAAGCATTTAGTGCTTCACTCTTGTTATGAAGTAAGTAGAAATACCAATATCACGAGTAATTATCTATAAATGAGATAATATATTTTTGAGCATACGAGTTTATATCTGAACTACAAATATCTGTATATGTGATCTCTAATATGTCTGAACTTCTCTTGGCACCTTTCTTTGATTTGTTAGTTTGTTTCCCTTTATGTAGTCTATACAAGTTTTAAAATCAGTAAAATAAAAAATACTAAGTACTTTGTCATTCACCAATCTTTTAATCCTATCTATAGAGATATGCCCTCATCTTCAGTGCAACAACATAGAGTAATTTTCATTCATATCACAATGTTTTGTTCCAACTTGAACATGTATTGCATTGTAATAGGTATTTTCTTATAAAGTAAATGGAAAAGTCCATCAAATAATGTACCATTCCCAATAAAATCAGGATCAGGTTTATAATTTAGCTTAAAAGATTCATTTCAAAAATGAAAGCAATATCTAAAAGTTATAAGTCTTGAAACTGAAATCAATTGCCTAGAGAAATTGGGAATATAAAATGCATTTCCTAATTTTGAAACAAAACCGGTACACATAATTAAATTGTAATTCCCAATAACCAACACATATGAACGCATCTTGTTTCCAGATAAGATAGACTGCTCACTTCCCACTGGCTTCCTTAGGTTTTGTAAATCCTACAACTTATTTGTAATATGGATTTTATAACCAAAATAAATCTACCATATATCATGACAAACTTTAGCTATATTAGATTCAAAGCAAACTAGTGAGATTATATTACCTTTCTTTTCAAGCCATTCCTTATGTTTGACATAATCCTTCTCCATATATCCTTTTTTCTTGCAAAAGAAGCACTTAGTTTCCTTCTTATTGTTAGCTTGAGGAGTTATTTAACTTTTCCCCTTATGTTGGCTTGATGTTTCTTCTTTCCTTGAACAACCAGGTGTGCATTCTATGAATTCTTTCCCTGTTCGATCAATAATTTCCGTTCCTCTTGAACACACATGGTTATTAATTCTTTTATTGATTACTTATCCTTATATATTCTGAAAAATCGTAGCTGTTAATTCAGTTATTTTTTGATAAGCAATCATAAGTTTCAGTTTGAAGTTGTGGAACCTCTTTGACCTTCAATTTTTCAACAGGAATTTTGCAAAACTTTAACCTTGTGTGCTTCATTTGTCTTGTACATCGTTAGTAGCTTCCCTGGGAGGTTGTAGTTGCTCCTCCTGCGGTAATGACTCCCCCATATAGTCATTTATCAAACGCATTGGTAGGAACCTTACCCATTCTGACTTTATGGTTTCGTTGGGTCTTTCACCTACATACTTGCCCTCATTCAACCTCATACATAAGTCCATTATGCTCTTAGCCATCCCCCACATGTTAGCAGGATTGAAATTAACGTATGTTGCAAATGATCCTTTGGGTGAACCCTTGAAACATACCCTAATTTCATCACGTCTGCACTGGCCAACAGAGCTTGTGTAGTCCATTTAGCCAATTTATTGGCATTGTTCTTCAACTCAGTGGCCAAAATCGCACCTCTCTGAGTCTCCAATAGCTGCCTCCAATCGACACCAGATTACTTAGGATCAAACTCATTAAGAGCGTTCAAAGTCAAAAAGGACCTTTGATTATTAAACTCACCAACACTCTGCACCTCACATCTTTCAACAAGTTAAATATCATCATCTAGTTTCCGACGCCTATACTTAAAAGCCACAGAGTCCCTTACTCTTATTAGCAAATGGATTCGGCTCATCACATGTAGCCTTATTCCCATCTCTAACAAAACCTGCCGTGGAAAATTCTAATTGATACGAACAGCCTCACCACTCAACGAGTAAGCGGAATTTTATATCATCCTTAGCCTCAGGCAATGCCTCCTGAGAGGTCTCGTGCATCGAAAGCAAATGCAACTGAGACCCGTACCTCTTATCGAAGAAAAGCTTATTCCCAACGCGTTGAACAACAATATCCCACAGATAAACCGATCTGGATGCACGCATTAGAGTTGCCAGAATAGTGTCCATCGCAAAGATCATAGCTTTATCCTCATTCGCAAGCCTCCTGATCAACGGATTATCAGTTGTAGTGACCTTAAGAAATTGCGATTCTTGAACCTCTCCAAGCGACGCTCGTTCTTGGTAGTCGATTATAGGATCTATCATAAAACTCTAGGGCCCTGCAGAGGAGCAAATTTCGTCGGGCGCGAAGGAGTCATGGGCGGAAGCATCGAACACCGAATGGGCCACATACTTGTTAATGTTAGGGTTTTAGTTGCGGGTCCAATCAGCAACGTGGTCGAACTTGTCGGAGCGGGAGAATGGGGCCAACAGAAGGGTGAAGCTCGGGATTGAAAGGCCCAACCGGCGACCATAGCTGGATCAGTGAAATAGTGAAGGTCTAAGTTAGACAGTGTGAGTTGGAGAGGGAGGATGGTATAGTAATAGGACAGCTGGGACTTCGACGTTTGTCAGTCTGTGTATCCAAACAAAACGGTGGGATCCTATTACTTTGAACATTACCAAACAAAATGAATTAATGATGGGATTCAATTTGATAATCAGGATTGTGGATTGGACTTCTGAATTAGGACCAACTGGTCATCCCCAGTTTGGACCTGGAGGATATTCTTTTTGTTAACGAAAATATTTAAGTGTCCAAATAAATCTTTCATTATTTTATTTGATAATTAATAATAGTTATAATAATACGTCAACAATTATGTATTTTATATTATAGTACTTGCCCATTATATAAACTTTCTTTCATTTTTACGTGATTATTATCAAGAACCTAAATTTTCCCCCTACTTTTTTTTTAAATTTGATAAAGATTATTATTAAATGTGATAAGGTTATCTAATGAGTTCACAAAATATCACATATTACAAGAATGAATGAAAAATAACAACAGGAGTTACAAATTATATCTAGTTTTCATTCCTATAGATAGTGCATGCTGAACAATTTTAGCTATCATAATGACTTTGATCTTATTGATGATATCTTTAGCTAAATGATGCTTGCTTACTTCCTGACCTTTATAGATCCTTTTGTTTCTCTCTCCATAGGGAGTAAACAGTTGTAGTAAAAGAAGTTTTATACATAGCTCTATCTTGCACCTTTTGATTAGTGGTCCTAGTGATCCAGTTAAGAGTAGATAGCCAATCGTAAGAAGAATAGTAATTAGTTAACAACTGTAAAATTATGCTCCAGACAACTTTTGAGTATTTACATTGAAAGAATAAATGTTCCCTATCTTTTTCAACTTCTTTGCACATGACACAAATCAGATCATGAGAGTCAAACCATCTATTTTTAGTACGAATTTTGTTCTTAATAACCAACCAGGTAAATATTGAGGCCTTGTGATTTAGTGAATGGTTCCATAATAGGTTGAACTAAGGCATATTCTCTCCCTCATCCAACAATGCCTTATAGCATGATTTATTGGTAAAGACTCCTATGGAGTCAAGTTTCCAGGAAACTGAGTCTTGCTTGTGCCCATGAGTGATCAGGGGAAGAAATTCGTTCAAGAGTTTGAAACCTTTGAAGTTACCTACCCATTGATCCTAGTATATTAGTGAGGAAGCTATAATGTTGAGTGGAAGTCAGTTAATATGAAGTAATAAATCACTCCTATGTATAAGTGGACTATGTTTAGTCCAATTATCAAACCACACCTAGATATCCTCTCCATTCCCTAGCACATGCTTAACCCAAGGGTACACAACCCATCTCAATTTCCCTCTACTTATTTTATAAGCTCAAGATGATATAAAATTATAATAGCTCTTTAGTATGAAATTAATTTTAAAAATTTAATAGCTCATCTATTAATTCTACAATTTCTATTTGACCTCCTCTTTTCTTAATATAAAAAATTGAATAGCATTTTTATTATTTTTATAAAGATAAAAGAACATTAATTTAAATTCTGAATTTAAAAAATTCAAGCCTTTTTTCATAATATCACAACCTTTTAATTATTTATAAGAACAAAAATATTAATTTTACATATGGAATTATTCAATTTTATTTCAAATTATTTAGAAACAGCATCTCTACTACGTAGGAGTAAGACTGCGTACTATCGGACCTCCCTAGATCCTGCGACTCAACGAGATTTCAACTGAGTGTTGTTGATGATGATGATGACATAAACAAAATATCAAAAGTATGTCCAAGCCAATGATATGTGTTATTCCTTTGTGGAAGTTCAGTAGGATAATTTAACTATTAATTGGAGTTTACCAACTTGAGAACATGTTTAAGATTCTAGGCAACATCTAACTTTATTTGAGAGGCCCCTACCTTCCTCTAATTATCAAAGCATAAGGAAACAAATTCATTGCTTTTAAAACTACATTTGATATTTCCAAATAAAATCCCCTTGAGCTTTAAAAGTCGGGAAAGAAACTATGAGTTAGAATACCTACTACTCATTTCCCATATGCTTTTACCCTTTAAGAAGTAAGTGTGGATCCACTTAACCTATAATGCATTATTATTCACTAGTAGTCTCCATATTCTCTCTCTTATAAAAACTTTTTAGGAAGGTTAATAAGAGTGTTTTTCAAGTCCCCTTCTTTCAATGGTTTCTAGATTTTAACATAACCAACCTTGGCATTAGATTTCTTGTCTTGATGCCTAGACCATGGAAAATATCTCATCATCTTTTCTATAGTTTTAGTCAGACCCTTATAAAGAAAGATGTGAGAAGACCAATATATATGAAGTGAGTAAAACATATAACTAATAAGTTGTAATGTCCCTGTGAATGATAATGCTCTATTAAACCAATTGCTTAGCCTTTTTTGAATCTTTTCAATCAAAAGAGGACACTCTCTAAATTGTAATTTTTTTTATGGAGATGGGTAAACCTAAGTATATGAATGGGGGATTCTTGATCTAGAGTCTAAAGATGGAGAATAGCCAACTAATAATATGTTATGCACTAGTTGAAATAGTCATGACTTTTGTTGGGATTAATAGCAAAACCAAATAGTTCCCTAAAAGTATGGAGTGAAGCCATGGATGCTCACTGATTGTTCATGTACTCTTGAAATATAAGTAAATTATTAATAAATGATAGGGTAAATAGTCCTATCCTCTCGCATTGGCTATAAGCTAGAATCTTACATAATATTATGTTTTACTAATCTTGTTAGAGCTTCTACGCATATATGAATAAGTATTTAGAAATATGGTTATAATGCCTCAATGCACTTCCTTCCTTGATCATATCTATTGGTTGTCCATTGATGAAATTATTAAACAAAGTAGTTGAAATGTATTGCCTAATCCAGTTTATGAAGTTTGTAAGGAATCTAGACAATTCGAGCAAATGAAGAATGAATTTTTAATTGATCAAGTTAAAATATTTATGGAAACCAACCTTAATAGCAGAATTCTTTGGGAATTACTTTTATTATATCCTTTGAATAACTCTTAAGCAATAAGTATATTATCTTGAATCAGTTTTTCTTTTATAAAGGCACCTTGTGTATTATTGATCAAAGGCTTCAACATCTCTTCGATCTTATTAACAATAACTTGGAAATGATTTGTATAATGTATCGCAATAAGATATAGGTCTATAATATTAAGAGATTCAGGGTTAGAGATTTTTCAAATAACGTGAATAAATGTTTTGTTAATTTCATTAGGATTTTTTCCTCTCTTAAATAATTAAAAAAAATCTTTATAACCATGTCTTTGATTAAAGGCTAGGACTTTCAAAATAAAAATATGTTTAAGCAATCAGGGCTTAGAGCCTTATTAGGATTTAAATGAAACACTACTTTCTCCACATCTTATGTGTTGAAGGGATTTCTTAATATCTATAGAGCTTTCATTATAGAATTAATTATTAATAAATGAGTTGAGAACTTACACTAAGGAGTGGCTTGAGGTAGCAGGTCCTAGGGATTTCTTGAAGAATATATAAGCTTTACGGTTAAGTTTATCTTAGGAAAGAGCAAGATCACCATTATGCTTGAGTAGAGAATATATTCTGTTAGAGTTTCTTCCTACCATTATAGACTTATAGAAGAAGCTAGTGTTATTGTCCTTATCCTTAAGCCATTAGACATTAAATCTCTACTTAAGAAAGGAAATTTGATTTACTATTCCGTTTATGTAAGAACTGAGAGCTATCTTTTCCTTATTTTCTCATAAAAGGGTCTCATAAATTCTTGTACATCTCTTCTTAAGTCTTGATAAGCATATCCTTAGCTGTTGACAGTGACAAATAAGAGTTTCTGTTCCTTAATAAATTGACTTCCTTAAGGTGTTTTTTGATCAGACTTAGCTTTTGAACACTTATAAAAGTTTTATGACCAAAGATAACATTTGATGTTTCTCTAAGAATAAACTCATTAAATCCTTCTTCTCCTATTAAAAATTGTTGAATATAAAAGGAAGACCTATGTTGCATTTTGTAAACTTGTTCTGAATTATAATGAGGAGTGGTTTAAAAAAGAACCTTGTCAATTATTATTATAATATGCCATCTTGATCTTTGTTTATTACTCCAAGTAAAGAAGATTCCTTTAAATTTTAGTTTGGGGACTTCTAATTTCTCTACACATTCTCTAAAGTAACTTATAAAGTTTCTTATGCAAACATTTCCCTTATCTTTTGAATTATTGAGGTGAAATTAAACTCTCCTAAAAGTATCCAATGGCTTTAATTTGTGGAATAAATACATCTGAGTTTGTCCTAAAAAGAGCTCCTCTGAAAAAAAAGAGCCATATACGAAGGAGACAATAACTTTGATGTTCTTTTAAAGAAAGATGACTAGAAAGTGCATGATTCAGTCAATATTTTAAAGGGTGGTCACATTTATTAGCCTTGAGTCAAAAGCTATCACCATGCTTCCATGGTGATGATGTTGGTGGTTTGATAAGAAAGGCCACTAATTGCCCAAAAACTTCATCTTTTTACAACTCTCTTAATTGTTATTGGATTCCAAAATTTCTATTAGAGCAGATTCCGTTTCATTAGTAAAGTCCTTTAAGGATTGTTATTTTCTAGGACAATTGGTGCCCCTTATATTTTAAGAAACGATGGGCATATAAGAGGGATATGTTTTATAGATCCCTTGAATTTATACCTTTTTCCAAATTTCTTCCTACTGTTGGTCATAAACTCCCTTATTGGCATCTCATTCTCTAAGCTTAAAGGGGATATAAGGGGCAGTTATTAAAAAACTAGCGGGAGAGTTTCTTTTGCAAGAGGCTAACTCCAATGCAAGGTTTAGTATTATGACTAGCTAGTTTAGGATCCTTATTATAGAACTTTAACTATTTCATATTTTTTAAGAATGTTCAATCATTACTTTTCCAGAAGATATATGTTTCATTAGAAGCTTGTTTCGCTTCATTTAGGATCACTACTGTAGACTATTAGGCATTAATGATATTAAAAGGATCATTTGACTGTGCATTAAGACACATAAGTTTTGAGTAATCTCCTCTTAAGAATTTCCTACTTGTGGCTCTCCATTACTTACATTATTACTATAAGGTTCACTTCCATAAATATGACACTGATAAAAGATTATTTAACTATATTTATATACCCATATATAGTGTGCTTTGCTTATTATTTAATGGTTTGATAGTATTTTTGGTACCTTTTTGCTTCAAGAGTGTTTGTAGGTGATAATTGCCTTTATGAACTAAAGGAGGATAATTTAGAAGAAATCATGGCATAAAACAAAGATTTGAAGCAACTTGGAATACATGACCATGTATAGTGATCATGTAAGTCTCTATAAATGTGTGAAAAATTGAAAACATTGTTTCTGGCTGTGTGAAGATATATTTCCATGTACGTTAACATACACTATTGCGCCTTGTTTCCGAAGCCCAACGATCGCTCCAAATTTCATAACATAAGATGTGCTCATAGCACCCTAAAGGTTTACTTCAATTAACCCTCATCATTTCATCTTCATTCCTGTAACACCCTAAAAATTTTTCCTGACAATATGCTCAATGGGGTGCCCATACCAAAACAGTCACCATGCTTAAACTCATTTCTCCTGTTTGTGAACGGAATTTGGAAATCTTACAACCCGAATTTAAATTTAAATTATTCAAATAAATCATAACTCTAAGTCTCTAGTTTGTTTTGAAGCAAGAATCACTTCAATTGGAGCTCTATAACTCAAGATATACTTAAAAATCTAAAGTATGTTCATAGCCCGATTAAGCTCTCCAACCTGACCATTCACTTTCATTCCATCAAACATCTTTAATTTAACTCCAAAGGCTATATATTTTTATGTAGATATAGAAATACATGTTATAAATCTAACGCCTCAAGAATCACCTCAATCGGAGTTCGAACGAAGGAGTTATGGCCAAACGAATCAAACATGTTCGAATCCTGATTCCTATTGAACATACTTTGGCGCAAATGCCATAACTCTCATTATAGATGTCGGATTAGCTTCGTTTTTAGACGGTTGGAAAGAACACATCTAGGGCTACAACTTTCATGAAGACCGAAAATTCAAATTTTGTTGTTTTCTGGGTCAAAACACACGGACCGTGTGAAATCACATGGTCAGGCCGTGTAACCTTCAGGTGAAATGTGTCCCCTGCGCCCAGATTTACACGGCCCGTGTAAATTCACACGGGCAGACCGTGTAATCTTCGGGTGAAACAAAATTTTCACCCTCCAAGACCCCTCCAAAGGGTCCTAAACCCATCCTAACATTCCCTTACCTCATATTCTTCTCTAATACCACAAAAAACACTTCAAATCTGTTAAACAACTACAAACATCATTGAATCTCAACTCCAAATGATTCATCACACACATTCTTCCCAAATTCAACATATTATGATGTAATATCACACCCTAAACATTCAATTATCAATTCTAATGCATTAAACTCCCAAATCATAACTCAAAAACTCATATCAAACACAAACTCTAATCATCCACCATAACTATCAAGTTCTCACTTCCCATTCAACATCATCACTTGCAAAACCCATAACTCTCAATTCCTTAATCCAAATTTTGCAAACTATATACCGTTGGAAAACTAAAAGGATAATCTACAAAGTTCAAGAAGATCCTTTTAGCTAATTCTACCCGAATCATTCCAGATTTTCCTATGAATTCAGAACACAATTCTTCCTTATGAAAACTTGGAATTTGTTCTAATTTCATTTCCTCTATTACAACATCATCCTTGTCCAATCATAATGCTTGTCTTTCTTTTTCATAACATTTCACTTACAATTGATAGCACTCATACTCAAGGTTCATCAACTCAAAGGATTACCTTTTTAAGTGTGCTTCAATTCCAACTTAACCTCATCCAAAATGAAGTCAAGAAGATCCTTTTAGCTAATTCTACCCGAATCATTCCAGATTTTCCTATGAATTCAGAACACAATTCTTCCTTATGAAAACTTGGAATTTGTTCTAATTTCATTTCCTCTATTACAACATCATCCTTGTCCAATCATAATGCTTGTCTTTCTTTTTCATAACATTTCACTTACAATTGATAGCACTCATACTCAAGGTTCATCAACTCAAAGGATTACCTTTTTAAGTGTGCTTCAATTCCAACTTAACCTCATCCAAAATGAAGTCATGTTTCACTTTATTTCATTTTATGATCATTTGAATTTCAACTCAAGTAATTTATCCCGTGAAACCCTTCCAATTTCTAAGGTCTTATTCTAAACAAACAACAATTAGCAATCTCAACAAAGAATCATAAGCATACACACAATCCATTTTCATAAACATAAATTTCAACCTTTAGAAGACATATTCATATATAAAAGGAAATCCCCAAATTTTTGCAATCTCATAACTAAGCCAAATAAACGTTCGAATAGCTTTCTTTACAAATCAAAATACACATCGCAAATTTAAAACAAAAACAATTAAATGCTCTTTGTTTGGCATGCCTGTTAAGCTCTACAAAAGAATTCAAATTAGCTTAGTCCAAGGGCTATCTATCTCGAAGTTGTCCAATTGTCTTGCAAGGATCGCTAACCTTCTTGTTCTGCACCTGGGGAGGAAAATCATGGGTTGAGCTACATAGCTCAGTGGCTAACTTATTCATAGCCATTAGCAATGAGCCACTCAATCATACATATACAAATATCCATATAGACAAATAATGAACCTTAACATTCGCAATTTCCAAACACAATCTCATAATTCAATACATCATTCCATCCAACACATTTGAAGTCATTTTATTATCCAAGCATAACATACAATTCAAATCATATCTTTAACATATAAAAATGCAAATGCACAAACAATTTGGCTCAAGGGTTCCGTGAACGAAATAGAGAAACCGAAGTTTACTCCGTGAACAAAACGAGTCTACTTTTCGGATCTCGTGGGCTACAAGCCGACAGCTGGGAAAAGGCTTAACGTCGACGTGCACGTGACTACGAAACGGTTCCTCTCTCGCCCACACAAAGCATATAATCACATCTTATGCTCAATTCAATCATTCACAATTCATATTCTCACGATTTTCTTCTTTCCATTTATTCAAAATGCCATAATACAAGGCATAGCATAATCATGCTCATATTCAATTCAAAATGTCATAACCTTTTTCAAGGTACGACATGGTCATAACTCATCATACAAAAAGTCATTCATCTTTCATGACATAACATGATAATTGTCACAATTCTATCATTTCAAAATGTCATACATGTTTTAATGCATGACATAGCATAAAACACATCATAAAGTATTTTCCATATCATAGCAATTCACAATTGGAAAATCAAGCATACACACACAAACAAGGCATTTTGCCCATTACACAATAACTATAAATAAATTACCCACCTTATAACTCTTGAAAATCCAAATGCAATGGTTCCCTTCCTTTTGCTCTTGAATAGCCTCTTAATTTCCTAAAACAACCAACAAAATTTTCATAAATTCCAATCAATGGAAAATTCCCCAAAATTTTCCTAATCACAACAAAAATGGAATTAACCCTAATCAAGCTCTAATCTAACCTATCCATGACTCATATAGGTTAGAAAA
>JANKYE010000001.1:6787866-6806884 GCA_032467995.1 Erythroxylum dillonii | reverse complement strand
TGTGAAATGTTTTGATTTTGATTGTACTGTCTTGGGTGGCATCCATGTATCCTCCCAGGGGGTATTTGGGTGTTACAGGAGAGATTCAATATGATGGTTGATTTAGCCTTTTTATCTAGATCCATGAATATATTTGACGCCATATCTGCTGGCTTTTTCTCTACTCCATCAAGTGCAATTTCACATCTATCTTGTATTAAAATGACTTGCATCTTGAGCTGCCACATACCGAAGTTAATGCTCCGGTCAAACTTTTCAATAGAGGTCTTCGTTATCGTCATGATAGCCAAAAATTGATATTCGGACTATTTTCTTCAGGTGGGCCTCATACAAGAAACTGGAACATTGGACCCCACAAAAGCACAAATGCAGGCTCCATAAGTAAAGTTGGGACATGGGCCCCACAAGCAAAGTTGTAAACAAAACCTAGTTAGTGGGCCCCACAAGAGAAATTCGAGGTAGTGGGCCCCACGAGATAAAACCGAGGCAGTGAGCCCCACAGGATAATACCGAAGCAGTGGGCCTCGTTTAGACTTCACAATAAGAAAAATCTAAGTTACTTTCTGATGTGGAGGGTCCACCTTAGTGGCAACCACAGAGCATACAGTAAGTTAGATCGAAAAAAGAAGCTCTAATACCAGTTTGTTAAGATAAAATGCTCTCGGATCGGATACTGGTTGAATTTAATAGCCCGAAGTAGTAGTAACGAAAATAAAGAGAACAAAAATAAATGAGACAGAATACAAAGATTTACGTGGTTCGATCAATGTAACCTACGTCCACGACTGAAGGGTGAGCAATTTTACTAATATGTGGAGAATGTATACAAATACAAAGGCTGGAACAAAAAAGGCTCAAAAGTATATAGAGAGGATAGAGGATTTCATAAAGGAAAGAATGATTATTTTCCTCTAAGCCTGCCACCTTATTTATAGTTGATGTCCTGTGCAATCATCGTCCAAAATCTTCAAAGCTGCAGCCATAATTGTTGAATGCATGAACCAACCGTCAGTTAAACATGCAACCAATCAATGTCAACCTTCTTTGACTTGTGGACAGCTACCAATTAAATATGCAACCAATCAATGCCAGTCTTCTTTGACTTGTGGAGGGGCTAAGCATGCAACAGTTTTACTTCTAAAAGAATTACTTATAATATATGATATATTATTTTTATATAAATTTTATTTAAATAAATCCATGTCTATTAACTAATTTCATAATGTTGGGTTGTGAACTTACAAATACTATATTTTCTTTAATCTCCATCAGATACTTAATCATTCTTATTTAATGGACAAGTTAAATATTATTTATTAACTGTTTTTTTAATTTATAAGCTGATTTCGATTTATAAAAAGACGACTGACTTTGCCTAACTTGATGATAACAATCCACACACTATCATCGGCACACCACTCTTTTTAAGTTCTGTTTTTATTCACTCCCTTATTCATACGTACACCAATGTTTAGAAAATTGAATCCTGACTATATATGCTCAGTGGGAAATAGAAGGCATGTTACATTCTTCTTGGTTCATCATCTTTATCCACAGCTTGCGGTGTAATGTAATTCTGAAATGAGATGAGAATAAAAGAGGAAAAGACAAGTAAAACCTGACGCTAAAGTGAGTAAATAGAAAGGGATCCAGATGGGCTTAGCTTAATCCTTATTAATAGAAATCTAATTTTGCAGTCAGAGAAGCTCACGCGACAATGCCCCAACACCTCAATTTGCCCTCCTAACCTATAATGTTAGTTGAAGATCAAACCAAATCGCTGGAGGAATTAAAAACAAACCAAGTAAGAAGAGCATTTAAAATGCTTGCAACAAGAAGTGACGTGTCATCCTTTTTGCCTTTCCGATATTAATCGCTTACTTCAACTGCTGCTCCGCAATAATTGCGTTTTAGTGGACCCAAATCTGCATCACCACCATCCACTTCCTCTAATCCAACGGGAACTGTCGATTTAAGTAGTAATACTGACTAGTCGAGGATATTTCTTTTGCTCCGGACTTTCCCTGCAAGTTCCATAGCCGATCTACCGATTCAAAACTGTCTCTATCTCCACGTTTCTTATGTGCTTTTATCCTCTCTTCCCGCTCCATTATTAACTCTAAAAGGTTAAACAGTGTCCTTCATTTACTCTCACTGTAAAAGCCTCTCTTCGCCATTTCTATTGCCTATTCATTTACTCTCACTGTAAAAGCCTCTCTTCGCCATTTCTATTGCCTACCCCTATCCTACTCTTGCTTGGATTCCCTTTCCCCATTCGGCTTTTGATCCATTTTATCCAAGTGGGTCTGCTTCTTTAAGCTTCATAAACATGGTAAGCCCTGAGACAGAGAGAAAGGAATGCTTGCCCTGTGATTTCTGCAATGACCAGATTGCGGTGCTTTACTGCAGAGCAGACTCCGCAAAGCTGTGTCTTTTCTGCGACCAGCACGTCCACTCTGCAAACCTTCTCTCCCGGAAACATCTACGTTCACAGATCTGTGACAACTGCTATTCGGAGCCGGTTTCGGTTCGTTGCTTGACTGATAATATAGTCCTCTGCCAAGAGTGTGATTGGGACGCTCATGGAAGTTGTTCTGTCTCTGTTTCTCACGATCGCACTCCGGTTGACGGATTTTCTGGCTGTCCCTCAGCGCGCGAGCTCGCTTCCTTCTGGGAATTTGATTTCGATAACAAGAATTCTAATCAATCTGAACACATTATTCACTATTGGGATGTTGGTGTTGATGACTTGGTGATGCAAATCGACCCGTGGGGATATAACTCCTGTGGTTGTGAAGTTAGCTTTCAGGATTTGATTGTACCTAACGATAACATCACTGTTTACGGTAATGTGATCGATGGAGAGGTATTATCAGGGTCTAAGAGACATCAGAGTCCCAAATGTGGGAACTACAAACAGGTGATACACAAACAGTTGGTGGAGTTGTTCAAGAGAGGTATGGTGGCGCGGGAGAATCTGGATCCAAAAACGCCGAATAGGAACGGTAATTTTTGTGGAAGTATGGAGACAGTGGATTTTGAAAATGGTAACGGCGGCGGTGTGGTGGCCGGAGATGCTGCTAACTGCGAAGCTAACACGAAGCAGCAGCCTCTGCATCAACCAGGGTTGTTCACGTCTGTGCTTACGTTGCCATCGCAAGCGGATCCAAAGACAGGTGATCGGGTCACCGGCGAGGACACGCTGTGGACTGGTGATGCAAATACTCGGGGAACTCAGGTAGGTAGCTTTTTGGAGCTCCGAGACAATTAAATTATGCAACATTTTTATGACAGATAATTATCACGTGAAAGGTTGCCGTTAGCTGTCGATGTTTTACTCTTGAATTCAAGTTCATATATGCTCAATGGTGCATAACTTTGGAATGGTTAAGAGAAGTACTAATTTCCTGATTCTTTAATATTTTGTGCGAGATCTACAGGATGAGAGGGCATGTGCTGCCTGGTTTGGATTAATGTGGGTGTTTTTACTTGATATTCATCGTCCCATCTGTTTTCATCTAGGTTTGTCTGGGTAATGTGAGGATTTTGATATAAATTTATCTGTCATAGCTAACTTCTTGCTATATGAATTAGAATTAGTTATTTTGACTGTCTTTGTTAAGTGAACAATCGAGAAGCTAGCAAATCTGTTATTTGGGGTAGCCTATTTAATTTCTGAAAAGGGAATATCTGAATTTCTTGTGTTGTTATTTATGATCATGAGTCAGTATTTTTCTATTTCAATGGCTTATAGTCACCTGCTCGGTTTCATTTGTAGTTCTCCTAAGCACCCTTTACCTTTTATTAGGTTAAAGTACATCAGATTTTAGGTTTATTTTAGAACGATCTTCACCTTGACAATTTTTCAAATCTTTGTTCACTTTTATCTCGAATTGTAATCTTTCTATGCTTCCTGCTTTTATCTTTTTATTTTGCCTTTATTTGTTTTTGTGGCCCTTGCATTTCTCTCTGCCAATAATTGATAAAAGTATTTTAGTTTCCTGGCAATACTTGTAAGCGGGATAACAAGTGCTGCAATATCCATTTGTTGCAGATTTGGGATTTTAATTTGGGACAGTCAAGGAATCCTGATGAATCTACCCAATTAGAAATTGCATATGGTCCAGGAAATGCAGGATTTTTCATCAAGAACATTGACGAGTTTGTCAGTGAAGCGTCACTTTCAAACTCAAAAATTTTGGGAGACATGTACCAGATCAATTGTTCTATGACATCTGATGAATACAATGTAAATCCTTCTCTTGTCTTCTATCTTTTAGACACTTCATTTCCCCCAAAATCACTTACAAAGAGACATTTCTGCATCTTTTCATATAGATGTTCACCTCTGCAATTCTGCATTAAGTCGGTGATTGGTTGAAGCAGATATTCTTGCTGTCACGAAATTGCTAATGCACTTTTATTCTCAATACAAAGTGATGTAAGTGTCTTCTGAGATGCCAAGTTGATAGAGGCATCTGTTAGTTTAGAGGTTTCTAAATTAACAGATGATTAGTTTCAAAATGGACTGTTCTATACATCCATTTGGCTAATCATATAATATGAATATCCTGTCATGTATTAACACTGATCTGGGCAACATAAAACATTTAGATTTCAGTCTCAATCAGGAGAAGGGTGTAACCTCGTTACATGTTTTTAATTCCTCATCATAAATGAAGAAAGGTTTATTTCTCTATAAGTCCGGTAACAGATAGTTAATCACTTGATTGTTAGTTTTGAAAATAAAAATCTTGAATGGGTTTGTCTATTTATATTGATGGAGTGGGGGTATGCTTCTGGTACAACACAGATGCAGCTGACCATTGACTGAAGAAGTCAAGCTCGATTAAGTTTAAATTGACTGCTTGATCACATATTCGTTTATTCCAGTCTGTCAATGTGTTGCATATTGATTCTGTTCTCTTACCTTTAGTTTTTCCTGAAATGACAGAATAACTATAGTAACCAAGATCCGGTAGCTTCTGCGAGCAATAAACTGAGAGGTTCTGAAGATATCGAATTCATGGAGCAGGGCCTTCTATTGAGAAGTCTAAGCTTGAAAATACCAGCAGCAAACAAGTTCGATATGGAGATTCATGCACAGAACAGAGGGAACGCCATGAAGCGATACAAGGACAAGAAGAAAACTCGGAGGTCTGCCATGTTTTCTTACAATTTCTAAGCTCTGGCTTAACAAATTAATAAAACTAATTCTAAACCGGTGAACCTATTTTGTGAACAGATACGATAAGCACATACGATACGAGTCAAGGAAAGCAAGAGCTGATACTAGGAAGCGAGTAAAGGGCCGTTTTGTAAAGGCCACTGAAGCCATTGATGATTGAATCGTGAGTCAGATATCAGACATAGCTCCTTCCTTTACACGTACATATTCCACGGGCGTTTTATCCAAAGTAATTAATAATTTAATAATTCTTTGTTTACTTGTGTTTTAATCTCCCTCTATGATTCATGTAACCTTTTAGTCCTGTCCACCTCGGTAGGACACTACATCGGAATCACACGGTTTCAGCGTAGGTTGTTTATTTGCAGAGAGGAAACTGGGGATTCGATTCGATTCGATTCGATTCTTCCGCTTGTTAACTAAAGATTATTTGGTCAAGTGTGTAATAAATCTTGACCAGACGTGATTTTCATTCACCTGCTAACTTCTTCCCCGTGAATTTATCAAAACGGGGTACTTGGGGGCTTATTTTTTAACATTTGGGCTTTCAATTATTGCTTCTTCGTAAGACATACAAATTTACCATGTCCATTTGGTTCAACTAGTTTATATTTGGGTTTAAAATTTAAAACAAAGCTAAGGTTTGAATTACATACAAAATAAAAAAAATTCAACCTTACTCAATATTTGTAAACAACAAACAATTTAATTACACTTGTAGTTACTCTAAATTAGAAAATGCTTATATTCAAATTATATTATTTAGATTTTATCATAATTATAAACTTATATTCATTTACTAAATTTAAATTTGTTATTAATTATGATTGTGGGAGTTAAATTTTATTATCAATTGTGTGATTTTATGATTAATGTTATGATTTGGTTTTTTAAAATTAAAATATATTAAAAGTTGAGCTTCTATTAAAATCATAACATTAAAATTAATTTATAGAATATTCATTTATTAACAATAGTTAAGTAAGTTACTTTAATGTTTCAAAAAACAAAACAAAGGTCATGGTCTGGAATACTTGATCATGCACCTCAGCATTTCAATAATATTCCATTATTTCTATAACTTTGGTGATCAGGAATTTGGCTCCAAGATATCAAATGTAAGTAGGATCCTTTTTTTATAATTAATTTGCATAATATTCTTTTAGAATATTGGACAACTATTAGACTTATTCATTTGGCTAGCTATATGAGGAAACCCGTTGCTATGGACAAATCTATTACTTTGATGAAAAGGGTCTGTTATGAAAAAATTTGTGTTGCGGTTGATATAAAGAAAGAGCTTTCAGATTCAGTTCCTTTGATATGATTAAATGATTATGATGAGCTACATCAAGGTGAAGTGTCCATTTATTACTAATGGCTACCTCTTGCTTGTCATGTTGGCAAGACATGAAGACTTACAAAGAGGATGTTCATTAACAGCGATTACTATGAATTGATGGAGCTAGATATATAACGCTACCAATATTTTTTTGCCTTCAAACTTAGAACTAGTTAACAATCATCTAGGTTCTCCTCAGCCAAACAAACCTATGAAAGAAGGAACTTATAATCCTTAAACTATATTATTTGAGCAATCTCAATCTGCCTCCCACTTATTATTGAGCAAGTTTTATATAATAACAAAACTCTCAATATTACAAATGTACAAATCGTACCTTGCAGTGCCAATTTTTCTGTCGGTAATTTCCGTCACTAATACCAATTTTTTGTAGTGATTTTACCAATGGGTTTATACATAAAAAATCTTTTGAGAACGAGAATATTAATCATTCATACATGAATACCCCAAACATTTATCTAAGAATGACAAAAATAATTTCTAAAGAGAGAGAATAAGCAATACACAATGAAGAGCTTCACAAATGTGATCTTCGGCTTTAATTTTCCCTACGAACTGAAAGGAAGAAGATTAGCCCTCTATAGATCCTAAAGAAGTAAGAGTTCTGTCCCCTTTCATGTTCCAAAAGCAATTCATGTTAAGTTTGGCCAATCAAACGTCTATTTGTAACAAAAATTAGGTTTAATGGAAGACGCAAGTTAAAATGCAAAACCATGCATCCAACCTTTCATCGCCAAAAATGTCACATTTGAAATTATACATGGTTGTGCAAGTGGATACAATACCATGTATTTAGCAGGTCATGCTGAATTCTTCATTTTCTTGAATCTTCTTGTCCCAGCTTCAACCTAATCCATCTCCTTCTTGTTTCTCAAAGATAAATGAGATTGGATATCATGAGTATGGCTCAAGAAATGTGCTTTAAACTCATTTTAGCTCTTGTGCTTCCAACCTATACCTAATATCAATTATGAATCAAAATGAGTATCTTAAGCATTTCATAGCTTTAATCACTATATGTTATGGAGTAAATGAAAAAGCAATCAAACACACATCAAGTATTGTACTATGACATTGAAAGTTCATCATCGAACTTGGAGTGCTTTCTAGCATTGTTAAGCTAATAATATTATACTATGACATAATTTCTGATTAGCAAGGACGAACACAGTTGGATTTAAAAGAGTAGACACTAAATCCATGATCTATGTTCAATTAAAACATTATATGATGAAGGGATTAAATTATGCATCATAACTATACATGGATAAGTTAAATCAAACTAATTTTAATTAATAAAGACATTATTTATCTTTATGTATTTTGTTGATTACATTTGAAGTTTTAATTCTAAAGGTAAAATCTCTTGAATAATTTCTGTACAATTGAAATTTTAATGAGATCATCACTATGAGATTCAATTTGCATTTATTTATTATTCCTAAATTATTCTTAGTTTAGTTTCATTAAGATGAGATATTGGTGAAACTATAAAACTAGCAAACATTTTATTTCTTTCTTATAAAGAAAGTAATTGACCTTATAAATTAAATTATGAAGATATTTCAAAAATATGTGAGTTCTTATCAGAGACTAAATTCACTAAACTAACACAATTGTAAGGATTCCAAATGAAATATTACTTGTGTGTCTATTGATTTCCTTATTATGATGGTTGTATAATTGATCCTTAAAATTGAGATTACCAAATTATTTTAAGAGGGAATTATTGTGTTTTGATACTATTTACGATCTATTCTCTTTAGAGTAACTTAGTTGATAGTATTTGAATATAGTATGAACTATTTAGAGATAATTGAGAAAGTCAATAAATGATTCGTTACTAGAAAGTAATTAGAGAGAATATGTCATTATTCTTGATTAGTAAGGATTTAAGGAATTCTTTACCCATAGTGAATTGACATCTAAAAAGTGTTTTAAATACTAATTATAAATCAATCACTAATTAGCAAGAACAAATATGAATGGACTTAAAAGAGTAAACAATGCATCTATACTCTATATCCAATTGAAAAATTAGTTGATGAAATGGTTAAATTATACATCATAACTATGCATGGATAGGTTGAATAAAATCATTTTGACATTGACAATATTTGGATAGCTATAATATATTACCATACATCAATTTTAATCTATAATTGTAAATTATTTAATTGTAATTATAGATAAAATAAAAGAAGTTTTACTTATTCTAATTCTAATTATAATCTATGATCATTGTTAATAAATTAGGAATCTAATAGGTCTTACATAAAGAGTTATTAAAAAAAGAAATATCAATTTAATTAAGTTGAACTTAATTGTGAAGTTTGAAAAACTTCGATAGATCAAATATGAAAAAGTTGACTTTAATTATAATCAGGATATTTAATTTCAATAAGAAATATAAATTTCTAATGTTTTGTTTATAAATAGGAAATAAATGTAAGGGAGCTAGTACTCCTACTTATTCTTCTCAAATGTTAAGTTCCTTTTCCCTACTCTATGAATACCATTTGTGGTTGGATACTTAAACAACTTATAGTTGACACGTAATAAAAAGGTTTAAGTAGAAATTTGAATTAAGTATGATTTATATTTGTCAAGTTATTCAACTACGATTAGAAAACTTTAAAAATTTTATTTCTTCATTGCGTCTATAATTAGATCAGTGTAAATTTTTTAACAAAAAAATTTAATCAATTTGTATATTGATACCCAAAGCAAGTTCCTAGAAAAACGAATACACAATGGCACAACACTCTAACGCTAACCCTCATCACACGTTAATTGGTGACACTAGCAATCATGCTAACAAGCTTGATCGGAACTTGAGGGTAAGCAGAAGTAAAATGCACGGTGGGTTTTAATCCGCAGGTAAGCAATTCGATATTAGCTATCTATACCGAGTGTGGGTAGTTGAATTTTGTAGAAAGATATTACGAGAGTATGAACCAGAAGGACACAACAATTTGGAATGTTATGATGTCAAGGTACAGTCAAATTGGTTGTGTTGTGAAAGATTATAGATTACAAGGGACATTTCAGCGTGTTCATTTTTGAAGGGTAGGAGATTCATTACCTTGTTGTTAAGTTGGGTGACGTTCACGATCTAATTGATAGAAATTATCGAGTAAGTACTACTACACTCACAAGTGTGGGGAGATAGAATTTGCCCAACTGGCTTTTTATTTGATGGCAGCAAAACATGCATTTTACTTAAAGCTCGATGATTATATTTATCAGAAATTCTTTTTTTGACTAATAACCCATCACAAGATATTTTGAGGAGAGGTTAAGTTTTTCCATAATTTATTTTTTATTTATAATTTATTGATATAGAAATTAAAGTTTACATATTATCGATGTGAGAAAGATACTAACGTGACATGAAAAGATAAACAAGAATTTATTGTTACAAAAATCAAATTTTAAATATTTTATTACTATTTTTAAAATTAAAATTATAAAATTAAATTTTGAACTTTTTTTATAATTGACTCTTAAATAATTGATAAAAACTTCAAGGATTTTCTCAACACAGAATTAGATTTTACAAGTTTTAAAAATATTAAAAAATTTAAAACTCTTAAATATTACAGTTTAATTTATATTTTATTAAAAATTTTAAGAAAATATTTGTCCTTAAATATTAATCAAACTAGACATTTTATACATATCCGTATTACATCATAAATAGTTGTCGCCCAGAGGTTTCCAAGTAAACACAATGATACTGGTGTCATACTGTACCGACCGAAAATGTTACGATGCTGTGTTGTTTCCTATGAAGAGTCGATTCAGTGCTAACTAGTTATAGGAAAACCTTTATAAATTAATATTATCGGAATCATGGTATTTATTATTTTATAGAGATATTAATTAATTGATAAATTAATATTTATTAATTTAAAAAGATTTGTAATTGATTGAAGTTAAATTTTGATTACATCAAAAAATATTGTATCTTAGAAAAATTTATGTTTCATATTAATTGAATGAATCTAAAACATAGATTCATTGTACATGATATTAATGAAAACTAATAAATAATATTCATTGTTTCTTAATAATTAAGTATTATTCATTGTATTTTTACTAAGGACAAGAATATCATTGTGTATAAAGTATTTTCTATACACAACTTACATTACCTTTGGAACCAGTTACTCGTAAGGAAGCACTTATCGCGTCTAGAACTCTTCCCAATTTTTTGGTGCAGTTCAAGAATACAACACTAGAAATTTTGGATGCAATAAGAAAAGATAGAGATGAGCTCCAATTAGACTTAAATTTTAAGAAAAAAAACAAACAACACTAGAATCATATTTCACTAAATTATTTTTAGTTATATTTGTGTAAGTTTATATAATTATTAATTTATGATATTAATGAGACCCTATATTTACATAGGGGTATTTTGAAAATATATTATCTTATTATCTTATCAAAATTTGTTAAATTTTCAACTGGCCTAAGTCAGGACTGGAGAAAAATATTATCTTAAGGAGTTTATTAATTTACTGAGTATCAATTTAAAGAGGTTCTATTGTACTAAACTAAATTATAAAATTTAAAACTTAAGGACTAAGTTGAAATTATAAAGAATTTAAACCCTAACAAACCTACTTGTTGTCGCCTACTACACTTCTCTCACTTCTTTCACATTCTTAACTCGCCGTTCTCTCAAGCTATTGTAGCAACAGTTAGGCAACTCAGGCTTGTCCGCATCCATCGCACCCGCCCACACCTATTGCATACCCTCATGGTTGACACATCACATCCACGATCCCGCACCAATTAGATAATCACCCACAGTCACAAACTACTCCCGCACCCAAACCCAGTTGCACTAGCACCCAGACTCAATCACATCCGCACCTAGACCCACACTCGCTTCTGCACCTGTTGACCAACACTACTAATCCACTACACGATAATCCATACGTAGACTTGCTGACCCGACCCACGCTAGTTTAAGGATTTAGTGAAGGATGCAAAAAATGGCAAATTTTTTTTTATGGAATTGTGAATTAGGGAATTATAGAATATGGATATTGAAATATTGAATTGGATTGATTGTTGATTTGAATACTAAATTGTGTATTTGTGTTTTGTAGAATATTGAATATAGATAAATGAATATTGACTTGTGAATTTATGATGAATTCTATATTTGTGTCTTGTGACTTTGTGTTGTGTAGTAATTGTGTATAATGAATTGTTGGTTTTTAGTGAATTGTATAGTGTATTGTGTATGTTGACTCTTGACTTTAGGGTTAATTTAACTAACTAAGAATATTGATTGAAATTGGTGAATCAAAGATTGTTAAACTAAAGCTGAGAATTAGGATTTTAATAACAATGTTGATTAGAATTAGTTAAGAAAACAAAAGAATGATAAGCATTAAAAATTAAATTATATAAGCAAACAAAATAGTTTTGTTTATAGTTGAATTATGTGATTTCATAACATAGGTTATAAACTTATAGTTGTGAGCTATGGTTAAAATTAAATAGGTTATAATTGTGAGTTATGTCTTTATAGTTGAATGATGCAATAAAATAAAATGAGTTATATAAGATGTACATGTGTAATTGAGTACGTTGAATTGTTGGTTCTTGAGTTATAGGTGAATTGTGATGGATGAAATTGAATTGTGTAGTGTATGTTGACTCTTGATTGTAGAGTTAATTTGAGTAAGAAATAAGAATGTTGATTAAAATTGGTGAATGAAAGATTGTTAAATTAAAGTTAGGAATTAGGATTTTGGTAACAATGTTGATTAAACTTAGTTAAGAAAACAAAATAATGAATTTTGTTAGCAAACAAAATAGAATAGTTTATAGTTGAATTATGTGATTACATAAAATAGGTTGCAAACTTAAAGTTATAAACTATGGTTGAAATTAAATAGGATATAGTTGTGAGTGTATTTCTTTATTGTTGAATTATGTAGGATATAGTTGATATACTCATATTTGCATATATCTTTAGGACTTAATTCAAAGTCATTTACGTTCATTTTACGATCATCTATATCTTGTTTATCATGTTTTAACATTATTAAGGTTTTATTGACGTAAAATGCATAAATGAAACAAATAGACTCGAATTGCACTGTTTTTAGGTTTCTGGCAGACTTGACCTTTAGTCATTGTGAAATTTTTATCTCGAAATTGGTTTAGCCAAAAATTCTGAAATTTCAGACCTTTAGTCATTGTGAAATTTTTATCTCGAAATTGGTTTAGCCAAAAATTCTGAAATTTCATACTTAACTTCTTGACTCATTAACAGATTGTTTGAAACTAATTGCAGATTTTTCTGAGTTGGAACTCAGGAGAAAAAAATTCCCAAAGGCTGCGTCAAGATTCTAATCGCCATAATGACCTTTCAACGATGTTTCAATCATAACTTTTGACTTAGATGGTGGAATTCAGTGATTCAAGTCTAAAAATGAAGCTACCTCAAAAAAAATCTATTGATAAAATTTGAGCTCTTGAATCTTCACCGTTTAGTTATTATGCACAGTCAAAATTGACTCTGGTATTTGTCGAGAATGCAATTCAAAGTCAACAGGACTTGAGTCAATTTTCAGAGCATGTGGATGACATGGCACGACTCCATTGGATACTTAAAGATGACTAGATGTCCACCTCATCAAGCCATGCCACTTGAGATGGCTGGTTAGGCCCATGCTGAAGAGTTTTTGCCACCTCTACCAATTCCTATTTAGGCAAGAATTTGTTTCCTTATTTGTCTCTGAATTAGGTCAGCCACCTCATCATTGTAATTAGTATAAATTTGATTTTTGTCTCTAGGTCTAACGTCGGCCTCCTCTTTATTGTTCTCTGTAATTCCTAGTTAAAATCCTTCTTCTACTCTTTCTATTAGACGCAAGTTCCTTGCACCAATTATGTTGTAACTGAATTTTACAAGGTATGTGTGGCTAAGCTTTTAATTCAATTGTAAAGGGTAGTACCCTTCGAATCGATGTTAATTCATGAGGATTTAATCTTAATCGATTCTTGTGTTCGTGTGTTGCAAACATGTGCTTGAATTCTGGTCCTTTAATGGCTGAATTGAACTCATAAATCTTAAAATCCAAAATTAGGGTTTATAAGGGATTTTTGGATGCTATTCAATTAATTGATATTAGTAGTTGCCAAATTTATTGATTTATAGCTAGGTTGTTGATAGTAGTTATCAAACCTATCTTGAGAGAATTCAAACTTTGTCTTAAACTAATGATATTAGTTGTCAAGATTTTCAAGGCAAGATCATTAAACCGACTATCGTAATGCTCGTACGCGACATAGGTGGATTAGTAGTTATGAATCTTATGATTGTTTGCGAAGATTTATTTACTTAGTAGTTAAGAAGCATAAAATCGGTAAATTGGTAATCCTTGATTATGCTCACACAACCCACGAATAATTCCTCGAGTCTGATAAATGAATTAATTGGTTTAGTTGGCGAAATCTTTTGCAATTGAAGTTTCCGTAATTCTTTTTTTATCCTAATCTTTAAATTATGATTTTCGCCAAATTTTGATTTATCATTTGTTTAAGTTTGTGTTCTTTAAATTCTGAATTGCCAAGATCAAACCCCCCTAAATTTACTTATTTTTGTGCGTTGGTTTGAGTTTAGTTTAGTTGACTTCGTTGAGTCTTGTTTGTGTCAAATTTGATTTTGCTCCCGTTAGATTATCCTTTGATTTTTGTTTTCCGTTAGCTGTTTCTATTTTTTGGTTTAGTTAGTAGCTTGCATTCGATACTAAATCATTTAAGTTAGATTACATTTTAGATTTTAGATTTTTATTTCTTTTATATTTTTGTGTCTATTTTCGTTTATTGAAATTTCGTTGACAAGTTTGACAATAGATAGCATTTCATTATCAGATCTTCGAGGGAATGATCCCTACTCCCATATACTACTTGTTATTCGTGTAGGGTTAATTTGGAAGGGTAACGACAACTTGTTAATAGTTGTGAGTGTATGTCTTCATTATTGAATTATGTAATCATATAAAAATGTATATATATATATATCTCTGTGTGTGTATGTGTGTGCTTTTTTATTAGTTTTGAGTTAAACAATAAATATTTTTTGATAGTACATGATAATGAAATTAACTGTTTTGAAGTTTTAATTTTGACATATTTCTTTATTTATTTTACAGATAAATGGAAAAAATTTAAGCTCTCCTCATATACCTCATATATATATATCTGTGTGTGTGTATGTGTGTGCTTTTTTATTAGTTTTGAGTTAAACAATAAATATTTTTTGATAGTACATGATAATGAAATTAACTGTTTTGAAGTTATTAATTTAATTTTGACATATTTCTTTATTTATTTTACAAATAAATGGAAAAAATTTAAGTTCTCCTCATAATTCAGTTACTTTAGGTATAGGAAGATTCGATGATCTAGCTTGGGCTCATGCTAGATTAGTTCTTAGAATAAAGAATCATACTATTCTTTTTTATTATAACAAACATTTTAAACGTTAAGGAATCGCCAAATTAATGAAGCAATTAGATGGAGTCACAAGTAATGTGGAGCCTTGTAAGAAAGTAAGTCATCATGTGAAATGACAAATGAAGATTTTGCTTCAAGAACATTAGCATGGGAAAGATAGGAGGCAAAGATTAAACTATGAAATTGGAAGTGGAAGTTCATTTTTTGATAGTTAGGATGATAGTGAAGATGTTGAAGGTGATAGTATTCCTACCTAACAAGAAGGAAATGTTGCACCTGATGTTAGGAAAATAAGAAGACATGTATCTAATTTGTTTTGCACCATGGACAGCTCCTGAATCTCAACCTCCAATTTGTAATGTCTTACAATATAGAAAAGCAGATTATAAAGTGGACATGGAAATAGCTAGATGATTGTATGATTTAGGTATAGCATTTAATACAGCCAAATCTTATTATTATCAACTATCGTGGATGCTATTACCTCCTACGACCCAAGATACAAAGCTTCTTCAAATGTTGACTACTGAGGTAAACTTCTAAATAGCTTTGTTTTTGAAATAAAAAGTTATTTGGATGAAAAAAGAATGACTTGAACCATTTATAGGTATTCAATCATATGTGATTGCTAGACAAATAGAAGACATGAGCCTATTATTAATTCTTTGGTTTATTCTATAAATGAGACAATTTTTTGAAGTCTATTGATGCATTTGATCTTTTTAGGAATAATGATACTCTGTTTCCAATATCTGATGAAGTTTTGATTGAGTTGGGCTCAATTTATTATTGACAATGGTTCTGCTTCTAAAGAAGCTAGAAGGAGATTGCAAAGCAAGTATAATTCTTTGCATCAAACTCCTTGTGATACACATTGCATTGACTTGATGTTGGAAAATATCATAAATGTTAGGTATTTTACTATTATTGATGAGTATTGGTAGAAAGTAAAAAATATGACAAAGTTCATCTATTAGGTCTTGAATTTAAGGAGAAAGGAATTCATTAATAGTAGAAATTTGTGTATCATACTATTATAAGATTTGCAAGTAATTTTTTATCACTTCAACATCTTATCTTGATGAAGAAGAAGTTTCGGCAAATGTTTACAAGGGATAGGTGACTTGTTCCTCAGCATGCTAGGTCTAATACTGTATTGGAGGTTTCTAGAATTATAATTAAAGATAATAAATTTTGGTCTCAATGTCAATCGTCATTTGAGTTTGTAAGCCTTTGATGAGAGTACTTTGTCTGGCTGATAGTGATGATAAGGCAATAATGAGTTATTTTTATGATGCCATAGAGAGGGCGAAGGAAGCAATCATTAATGAGATTAAAGAAATGCAACTTAACTCTTCGTTGTTGCAACTGGGGCATTTTTGAATTAATGTTTATTTCAAACTAAGTTTTACTAGGAAAGTTAAAGTTAATAGGGGAATGTTATTAACTATTACAACAATTGTTTTCTATAAGATGATACAAGATCTATTAAGCTGACAAATCGAGATTTATAAGGATGTTTCTGGTGATTTTGCGATGCTAAGTACTATTTGTCAAAGAGACAAACTTCATATAGGTTTTTTTTTCTTTTGTTACTTGTTGAAAATTAATCATTACTTTATTTTTTGTAATGCTACTTTAAAATTAATCATCACTTTTTGTTTGTAATGTTACTTTTTCTATCTTACAATTGCTTAGTGGGACCATTTTAGAATTGATATTCTAGAATTACAAAGGCTTGTAATTCAAATTTTGACTCAATGTGTCAATGTAACAACGTGTGAAAAGAATTGGAACATGTTTGAATTCATTAATTCAAAGAAAAGAATATATTAAAGTACAAAAGATTGAATGACTTGGTCTTTGTTCGATATAATTTAAAGCTTCAGGAAAGTTGTGATATTATCATTTTAAGTTGGATATAATTTCTTAATAATTTAATTTTATTTATTTACTAGGACTCTTAATAGAACAAGTAGTTTTGTAGATATGAGGAACTGAGTTTGATAAACAAGAGTGATTTAGAAGATAATCTTGCATTAGAAAATATTGACATATCATTTGATGTAATGAATTTAAACGATAGTGATGATGAAGTTCTTCTCAATTATGAAAATTTTGTACTACTTGGGAATTGAAGTCAATGCAATTTGAGCGAATATTCGATTAAATGAAGTTTCAGGTTTTAATTTCTCATCTTCTTTGTATTTCTTTATATTTGATGTACATGTTAAATTATATATATGCAGTAAATATAATATAATAAATGTTTTTGTTTCAGGTTTTACTTTTAGTTGTTGTTTTCTTAGTGCGAACTCTTATTGTAAATTGTAATAATTAAAGAGTCATAGATATTTATTATTCTTTTTAATTAATGTTTTAATGTAATTATTATTTATTACATGATGAAATTGTAATATTTTGAATACTTTATATTATCCTTAATTTTTTGTTTGTATGATGGTTAAATGCTCTTTTTCATATTAATTGTGCTTATTATTTATATGTGAAATATGTGAAAAGTAATATTAATAAAAATACATAGATTATTGTTATTTCAAATTTTATTATTATAATTTTAAGAGACATAGTTGATGTAAAATTATAAATTATACAGTACAATATATTAAAAATTATTTTAAAATTTTAAAATTTTTAAAAACTACTTTATAAATTTAAAAAATTGTCCAAAATAATACTATATATTGACCGACATTAATATAATACCATACTACAATTAAATATGATACCGGTACTACTATAGTATTCATAACTTTGGGAAAACATATTGAATTGTCATTTCTTACAATACATTGAGGTTGAGCTGCTTTGAAATTTTAGCTTCCCAAAGCAGAAATTTCCATCCTTACCAACATCCTTTGGAATTTGTAATTGGAACAAGAACGTATGTCATAGATGAGATCATAAGCACATAAAAGTTTTTTTTCTTCTTCAGAACATGAATTAATTATCATTGACCATAACAAAGCTATATCGATCGTTTCAACTTCTAAAGGATCTGCTCGAATTTATATATCAATACGTCAACTCAAAGAGAAAATTGACAAAGTAAGTAGCTAATTCACTTTACAAAAGCCATACGATCAAGACTGACAGTTGTGAGCATTTTTGGTAATTAGTACAGCTCTCACCTAATTGATAGTATCTTCTACTAGTTGATGTTTGCTTGTAACTTCTCCCCTGTATATTCTTCTGTTCCGTTCTTTCCATTAAAGTAAATGGTAGGGAATGCTCGCTTGTAAATTAGTCCATTGTGCTTCTGGTTTTTTGCTTTTCTGGTAATCCAATTGAGAACTTCAAACTAGCCGTAACATAAAGAGGGGACTTAGCAGCGCTTAAATCTCAACAGATCAAGTTTGAGTTGATCGAATTTTATGTTGGGTTTTTTATTTTTTTTTTCAAAAAATGGAATTTTGGATTGAGTTCAAATTCAAGTTGTTTACGCCCAACTCCTGAAATATATAAACAAAACGACATCATTTTGAATAAAACAATGCCATTTTTATTTTAATTTTAAAATTAAAAATTTTTATATTAAATTGAGTTAAATTTTTTAAAAAATTTACATTGAACCAAAATACGAACCTACCGGTCCAACCTTGAACTTGCCACATTTGTCTTGGTAAAGACAGACCAAAGAGCTAACTAATAGCTATGTGAGGTCAAGTGACTAATTGCTAAGTGTTGGGACCCGATCTCGGAACCGGATCTCAATCAGAAAAGCGAATCGAAAACGGAAAACTTAACAAAGACGGAAGACGAAAAACGAACCAAACAAATTGTCCGACATCCGAGAACAAAAATTGTAGGAAAGAGTCGAAGCGCGTTGGAAACCTTAGACTCAACCCATCCGAAATCCGGTATATTTTTTTTTCATTTTTATTCAATCTTATACAATTCAACACAAAATAATTTCCTTATTCGACAATTTCGTCCTCAAACAAATCTGAATATTC
>JANKYE010000001.1:6756049-6768185 GCA_032467995.1 Erythroxylum dillonii | reverse complement strand
AATAAGTAGAAACTATTACAAAAAGTGAAGAATGATTAAAAGTAGCAAATACTAAATTAAAAATTAAATTGACAAAGAAATTTCTTTTATTATAGTAAAAGATATACATTATATAGTAACTTAAGAACTCCTTTTATAAAACTAATTATCTCATATATAGTAAAGCATGATAACATTTAGAAAAAATAAATAACAAAAAAATAATTTCTCTCTTAAAAAATTAAGAACCATAAAAATTAAATTAGTACAGGCTAATAGAAAACCAACTAAATAATATAACACATGCAAAACTTATTTAAAAATAAAAACGGAACATTAATCAGAAAAATTAATAATTTACAAAATAATATAGAAAACGAAATTTACCTAAGGCTTTTTTTGGAATAAAAGCAACATATTAGAGACCTACCTTACGAAAAATATTTTAATGTAAAAAATCCCTACTAAAGTTAAAGACTTATATAAATAAACAAAGAATTAGAAAATCATTGTAAATAACAAAAACGAAGAATCCTTTGGCTAGAAATGAGTTATAAAACTTTAAATAAAGCTTTTATACGGATTAGATGTCCAATCCTTAGGAACAAAATATTTTCTCAAAATTTGACATCAAGTTAGAATTCTAAATTTTGTATATTAAAATTTTCACCTATATCATAATAATATAAATTGAGAAACAAGTTAAAACAATCACAATTCCATATTTAGTGACATCCAAATATATATATCTATATTTTCTTTCAGGGTTGAAAAGAGATACGCAGCTCAAAGTAGAGACTGAAGGGATAAAGTCGACAAGCTTGATCTCGAGCGGAGCCAACACAACCAATCAAAGGCAAAAAAATGAAAACTGCAATTTTATCATCCAAGTGATTTACCTTGGACGTCTCATCTAGTAGGGATTATGAATTTCAGAACAAAACCATTCCGACCTTAAGTCTCTCCTGTCTGAGGGGTAGGAGGCTTAATACTCTGTTCTAATTAACGACGCAGAATATAGCGAGAGGCAGTCTATAAATTAATTGCACTTAACAATAGAGGACAGATAGCCTTGGCCATGTCTTTATGGCCTTAACACGCCACTAACAAATAACAACAGGAACATGACACTTGATAAATCCAATCATATAAACTTGAAAAATCAGTCAACACTACATTTCTTCAACTAATAGCACGCAGAATGCACCAACACAACAACAAATTGGCCCAAGTACTCGTTTCAAGTTTCAATTCCGCTGATAAAGCCTTGTGCACACTACTTGTTTTAGGAGACAAGTTCTACCATGAACAAATGAAAAGCAGGACCAGTTAACTTTGAGTTGAACAGGCAGCACCTTCGAAAGAGCACTTCCTAAAATGGGGTCCTGAGTACAGGCAACTGAGGTAGAAATCTTAATGAGTGCTTACCAGGCAAATGCAGCCGAAGCCAAATAATATATCCATTAAACGTACAAGGCAGGTAAGAAAATTTACGAAAAGAAACATCAAAGCTTGGAGAAGACGGGCTTTCTTTTCTGGAGATGCGCAGATATCGCCTCCTTAAGATCGTCAGACACTAACATAGCAGAGTTCCAAGTCGCCACATAATCCAATCCTTGATGTAAGTTCAAATCACGAGTTCTAAGAAGGATCGCTTTTGTCCCGGCGACAGCAAGTGGAGATTTTGCAGCAATTCCTGTTCAATTATTACATGAAAAACCAACACTTTTTAAACCACTTGTATAACTGAAAATGCCGTCCATTTTTATCCAATATGTTATTGCGACAATTGCAGTTTATGCAAAATATATAATGGCCACAGAGCCCTATCTAGAGCCTGAATCCTACTTCCAACGGTAACAAAAATTTAACATCTAATTCTATTAATATAATCTATACCTTTCACTACTCAATTCATTTTGGTAACAAATATAAAAAAATTGAGAGACACTGAAATTACCTTCAGCGACAACTTTAACGCCCTCTTCCAACTCTTCTTTTGATCCAAAAACCCGGGAAACCAGACCCAACTCCTTGGCCTCATCACCCGACACCCTCCGACCTGTCAAAGCCAATTCCATCGAGTTACCAAATCCCACAATCCCAGGTAACCTCTGTAACGTCCCCAGGTCCGCTGTGAGGCCAAGGTCAACCTCCTTAACGGAAAAAAATGCATCCTTTGTACAAAACCTAATGTCACAGGCGGTCACGATATCAATTCCTCCACCAATACAAGCTCCGTGGATGCTCGCAATCACCGGTTTTCTACACCGTTCGATTGCAGTGATCGCGTCCTGCATGAGCTTGATATCGCGACGGAGTTTCTCACTGGCACGGGCACGATCTCGGGTGGGAGAAGACGGATCGGTGATGGAAGAGAGAGCCTGAATGTCAATTCCGGAGCAGAAGTGATCGCCGGAGCCTGAGAGCACGACGACGGCGACATCAGGGTTCTGATCGAGAGAACAGAGGGCTTTGGGGAATTCGGCGAAGAAATCGCGCGAAAGTGCGTTAAATAGCGATGGGCGATTAAGATATAAATGGAAGACTCCTGAATTTTGAACGACTTTAAGCGTTTTGTATTCTTCCATTTTATTTTCTCCGTAGGTCGAGACAATGAAGAAAATCGGAGGATTAGATTGTCGGCCGTCCCACTTATAAAACCCTGTTGTGGTATTTAATATAAATTGACAATAAAAGAAAAGGTCCTACCGGGATTCGAACCCAGGTCGCTGGATTCAAAGTCCAGAGTGCTAACCACTACACCATAGAACCTTGCCATGTTAAATCACATCTTAAACAATTCATTAAAAGGTGCTTTGTGCCTAACTAATTCCAGGTGCTTCCACGCCATTATAACGTAGTAGTTACAATCAGTAAATTTCTCTGAGATTAACATGATTAAAACGAATAATTAGATGTATTTGGAAGTTAACATAGACTGAGAGCCTAAAAATGAAAAGCATTTCCAACTTGGTTACTAATAATTTGTCGTTGCACTAACAACAAAAATGGAGTTTGAAGGACATGTTGATATCGGGTGCAATTGAGATACGATAATATGTTCGATGGTTAAATTAAAATGGTGAAACGGATAAACCTAAGCGTAGGCTTCCCAAATTATATAAAATAGTTGCGAATCTTCACGTTATAGGATTGTCAATAACGATAAAATGGTAGACGATTGATTGGAATAGATTTGACACTAGGGCACAGTCACTATTTTGTTGGGGCACTGTCCTTCACCTAGAATTAGACATCAATTATCGTATAAACACTTCAACCCAACTGCTTCTCTCTTATATGTTAGAGAATTGCCTCCAAATGAAAACAATCAACGACTTCACGCATGCCACTGATGTCTATTGAAATTAAATCCTTTTTATCTGTGTATATAGATTTTTTTTAATTATAATAGTTGTTAATGTTGATGATAATTGGACATCTAAGATGTTAGAAAAAACATCCATGTAAAACACAGTCACAAAAATCACGTCAAACAAGATCTGTTCATATGAATATAAAATAAAAAATTACGTACTTAGAATCATGTTACAACTCCACCAATTAAAGAACTTTTAGTTGTTAATTTATTGTAGAAATATCTTCATTTCTACTCTGTCAAGCAACTTAAAACATACACATTATAGATGTATATCTTCACGTTTTGTTTTTATAGCCTCTATATAACTACCATCATATAACTACCTTTGGTATTTATTTCAAGAGGATTGACTACTATACCTTTTATGGTTGTATATAAGTCATCATCTCCCACTCATACATGATGGGTTTAATCTTATGAAAAACAAAACTCTGCAGTACTCATACTTGTTCAATAACCAGTGTGACCAGCATATGATGCGAGTACATTGTCACATATTTGTTAGAAGTATATGACATCTCGATTAACAAATTGATCATAAGACTTATGTGTCCCTGAGCAGACATTGTATGCTATACCCTAAGTCACATCTCACATTTGCACTTTTCTTTGATCTCCTTTAGTTTCTTATGTTATGAGTTATGACTGTATTCAAGTTCTTTACTAAAGAGACGATGACTATCTATGAATACTTTTCATACGAGTTAATGATCTAAATTAAATGACATTCCTCTATTATTAATTCTCTTTTGAATTAAATTTAATTTTCTTTCCTAGAATTATTTCATAGGATCGCATCTTGTATGATCTTTTGGCAATAACCTAAAGTAGCAAACCTTAAATTCAATTTTCAAGAATGAAACAAGAGTCATAAGTTAATATGATGAGGTTCTTCTTAACCTCAAAGGTCTCACACAATGTAAGATGAGATCTTGCGACTTACATTAATCCCTTTTGTGGTCAGTTGTGCACATATGGTACGAGTCATACGCTACGGTATTTACCCACTTCATTTAACTTGAACATCTTTCATTCAAAAAATACCGTACAGATGATAGTTCAAACATACTCAATGTTTAACTTGAGTTCACTTATCTACTCAAAACCTGTTCAGAACTCATTTCTGGCAACGTAAGACAGATATAGTAATTAACAAATCAATGAACCAATTTCTTTGTGGCATTTATGGTTTAAGTATTTCGCTCTCAATTATCACCTAGATAATAAACTTTAAACATACCTCATCTCTAGCGACCATAAACACTAGAGGTGATTTCCTGTGTAAGAGGGCCAATCTATAATCTGTCTTATATACCTATGATTCATCCCAAAATATATTCATACACAAACACATATATTCATAAATCAAATGATACACAATGTATAATCTTTATCATATATTATATCCGAACATATGACATTAGACTGAGTGAACATACATAGATAAATGTTTGCGAGTACATTTCAACATCTACGTAGTCCTAATGACTTTACATGCCCAATGTATTCATCTCTAGAAATTGGCTTTGTCATTGAGTCTGCTATCATATCTCGCGTAGATATATATATCATGTTCATTGCTCCTCGTGTAATTATATCTTTCACATAATTATATTTGGTATCTATGTGCTTTGTTTTACAATAAAATTTGGGGTCTTTAGTATAAGCGATTGCAGCTTGACTACCACAATTGACGGTCACTGGATTAATTTCGCTTTTAATGACTCCCAAAACCACTAAGAATCAATGAAGACACACAGCCTCTTGTACTGTAGTTGAGAATGCTATAAATTCATCTTCCAATGTGGATAATGCAACACAAGATTATTTCTTACTTTTCCATGATATTGCTCCATGGTTTAGTAACAATAAATATTCTGAGGTAGATTTTCTTTCATCTAAATCTCCTCCCCTGTCTGCATCTGTATACCCTTGTATACATAGATCATTACCCTGATAACATAATGCATAGTCCACAGTTCCCTTTAGATACCTCAATATTCTCTGTATTGCTGTGCTTGGCCTAGATTTGATTAATATTTGCTCACCATCCTAATAGCGTAACAAATATCTGGTCTAGTACATATCATTGCGTACATAAGATTTCCAACTACACTAGAGTAGGGAACATTCTTCATTTGTTCCCTTTCTTGTGGCATTGACGGGCAATTTCTCTTACTAAGGCCTTCATTTTTAGCAATAGGATTATCATTTGGTTTGCAATCTTGCATACGGAATGGTTCAAGAATTTTTTGAATGTACATCGCTGGTGAAAGTGATAACAATCTCTTTAAATGATCTCTTGAAATCTTGACCCTAAGAATGTATGCCGCTTCACCCATGTCTTTCATTTCAAATTCAAATGATAACCAATCGTTGATTTGCATAAGAAATACACAGTCATTACAAGCAATCAATATATCATCCACGTATAAAGATAAAATCGCAAATTTATCTTTGGATCTCTTAACATACACACAATGGTCTTCATCGATCATTTGAAAATCATACAAAATGATTACGTTATGAAAACGAATGTACCATTATCGTGAAGACTGCTTTAGGCCATAAATTGATTTTAATAACTGACATACGTTATTTTCTTAACCTGCCTTAATGAAACCTTCAGGTTGTTCCATATAGAATTCTTCATCTAATTCTCTATTGAGAAAATCAGTTTTTACATCCATTTGATGTAATTTAAGATCCATACTAGCTACTATAGCCAGAATAATACGGATTGAAGCAAATTTCACAACAGGTGAAAAAGTTTCCTCGTTATCAATTCCCTCCTGATGTGTGCATCCTTTTGCTACAAGATATGCCTTATATCTTTCAATATTGCCATCAACTTTTCGCTTAATTTTAAGAACCAACTTGTTCCCAATTATTTACGGTCTTCAGGGAGGTCAACCAAGTACCATACTTGATTTGAGCTTAAAGAAGTCATTTCTTATGTCATTACTTTCATCCATTCTTCTTTAGCAGAGCAAAACAATTATATTAATCTCTCATTCAATCTCAAAACAACGTCAGTAAATTATTCCTCGATTACTTCATCTTAACTGAGGTTCATCATAAACAAATTCATGATTGATATGATTGCTCCCTCTCAGATCAGTTATTATAGAGAACTTTTCTGTGGAATTACTCCTACTTGGTTAAAGTTCTTCATCTTGATTCTTCATAGCAGAATCATTCTGATCAAGCAACTCATATAACATAACCATTCTGATCAAGCATCTTTACCTATTTGGCCTTACTTGGGAAAATCATTCTCTAATAATGTTACATCTCGTGATTCAAATTCAGTTACACCTCCATTACCTTGTTCACTAATAAACACGTATCCTTTTGAGTGTTCTGAGCATCTAATAAAAGTACTTTTTCTCCCTTTTGGGCCTAATTTTCCATGTTTATAAGAGAGATCGTGAACATAGGTTGCACACCTCCAAGGTTTGAGACTTAACACATCAGGTCTCCTACTAATCCACAACTCATATGGTGTGCTAGTAACTGATTTTGTCGGCACACGATTAAGTACATAGGTGGCTGTTAGCAACGCTTCACCCCAAAAAGTAATTGGTAAATTTGCTTGGGCTATCATGGACCTAATCATTTCTCATAACGTCCTATTTCATCTTTCAACGATGCCATTTTGTTATGGGGTTCTAGGAATTGTTAATTGCCTTTATATTCCTTTTTCATCACATAAAGCCTTGAACTTTTTTGACAAGTATTCTTGTCCATGATCAATTGATAATGCTTTTATTTTCTTATCTAATTGATTCTTAACCAAGTTCATGTATTTTATGAAACAATCGTATGCTTCCAATTTATGAGAAATCAAATAAACATGGCCATGTTGAGTATAGTCATTTATGAAAGTGATGAAATAAATAGCCCCACGTTTAGCCCTTACATTCATTGGACCACAGATATCATAATGAATTAATTACAGTGGATATAAAGCTCGTGTTCCCTTTCCAAATGACTTTCTTGTCATTTTACTAGCTAAACAATGTTCATATGTAGGTAGATTTACTTGACTTAGATTACCTAAAAGCCCTTCTTTAGCTAATCAACTAATTCGATTTTGACTAATATGACATAATCTAGCATGCCACAAAGTTGCATCATTTTTGGAATTACTAGATGTAAATAATGAATAACTAATATTATTATTTACCTTTAACACATCAAGTACAATAAAACCATCCAATAAAAAATCATGACCATAATAAATAGATCCAAGATACAAATCCATTCCACCACTATGGAAATTTATATTAAAACCAAGTCTAACCAACATTAACACAGATAAGAGATTCTTACGAATCTGTGGAGCAAATAATACTTCATGTAAGATGAGAGATCGTCGTCCACGCATGTCCAGTTTACATGTGCCAATTCCTTGTACAACAACTTTGTAATTATCACCTACATAAAGCCATCGACTATCATGTGGGGGTTTACAAAACTCAACGAAGGCATCTCTGTCCTTTACTACATGGTTGGTTGCTTCTGAGTCTGCAATCCACAAAGGATGTGATTCAGTTAGAAAAACAAAACAAGAAACATTCACATAACAAATGTTTGTACTATAAAACTGTACCTTCTTAGGCTCGGTACAATCTCGAGCAAAGTGACCCTTATTACCACAATTATAGCACTTCACATGTTTCATGTTCTTCTTTTTTAAGAGACATTTTCCCTTTCCACATTGGTTCCATTTTTCCTTTTTGGATTTTTGAGTAGAGTGGTTGAATTTCTTAATCTTCTTCCACTTATATCCACCATGATGCTTACGTTTCTTGTTCATAGCTCCATGTGAGCTAGAACTAACTGCATATGCCTCAGAAGACATCTTTGAGGCTTCAAAACGCTCTTCCTCCAAGATGAGATGCCTCGTAGCATCTTCCATTGTCTTGATGATTTCATTATGAGTTTGGTGCATCTTCATATGCTCCCAACTCTGAGGCAGTGAATGAATCACAGCTTGCACTTGTTGTTCTTTAGAAAGCTCATGACCAACATCACGTAACTCACTTACCATGTTGGACATTTTCCTCATATGTTTTTGCATTGTATCATCTGAGCGCTTCTTATAAGTACCAAACTTAATTTTAAGTGGCCTCACTTTGGTCACTAAAGCACCTCCAAGACGAGCAGCCAATGCGGACCATATGTCCTTTGCAATTTCGAATTTATGGAACTCACGCATGATATTATTATCCATGTCACTCAGCATCGTGATGCGAACTAAAGAGGTCTTCTTTTTCCATAATTCATATGCATCACGGTCCCTTTTATGTTGGGTTGTAGTGCCCTCCTCAGGAACATCCACGATTAGGTTTAATGGTTCAAGAGCCTCTTGTTCTTCTAGTACATATTGAATTTTCATACTCCAGATTTCGTAATTTTCAACATTGATTTTCTCACCCCTATTGAGTTCAGCAACAATATTCTTCGAAGTAGTAGCCATTTTGAAACACTAAGTTTCTATAATAAGAAAGAAATATATATACATGTTAATGTCACATTAATCGTTCATAGAGTAAATAATTCGATCACAATTGCTTATGAAATCAAAAGTCCACAAATGTGATCAATCATCATTTATACAACAATCGAATCCTAATTACTTTATTTTAGACAAATTCCTATATAAAATTCAGGTAAACATATTACATAAAAATTTAGACGTTGTTTTCATAAAACAACATATTGTATTAGTTACGCTACAACCTACTAACATTCTATAGGTAACGAACCCTAAACAGAAATGAGTTCACGAGTTTTCGTGGCACAGTTCTCGAAGCTCGATGTACAATAGGTCTTACTATTTCCATTGGAAGACTTAGAGGATATAAAGTCCTTATCAACTCACTTCTATGCATTTCTTTAATAAATGTCATCACTAACAAAATATAAGTCTTCTTGTTAGACATAGTATTTCAGAGCATTCGTAACAGTTCTCCTTGAGGTTAAGGTAATGTAGCAAGCATAGTCATGTACTGTACTTCAACATCTGCGTAAGCTAGGCAACCTCCAAAATAGAACTCTTGCATCATGTTCTTAATTGAAATAATATGTTGTGTTAGACCATATCCAGGCATTAAACACATGTTAAATAATTTTACATACATACTGCCTATTCGTCTCTTCTGTGCCTCACATCGAATAAGCTTAGGCGTTCGCTTAATAATGAACATTTTCCTAAAAACCAAATTTTTAGAAATCAGAAGGGTGCATAAAATAAACAAATTATTTTGTCTAACACATAGCGAACCTATGCTCATATATGGAAATAATTTAATTGAAGTTGTTTAATTTAATTTAATTAACAATTTATTAAACTAATCAAATTATGCTATTAATTTTTAATCAATTAGAAACTTATTTCTAATATGATAATAATTGAACTAATCAATTTATCTTGGTTTAATTAGAAAATAATTTCTAATGAAACTCCTTTCTAATTTAACTAAATAAATTAGTTTTTGTAAAATTAGAAAACTATTGCTAATTCTTTATGATACATTTAATTTAATTTATTTAACATAGAGAATAACGTCTAGTACAACCTTAATGTGGATATTTAGGCCTAAGCCTTCAATCCTAATGGAAGAAATATGTATATATATATATATCCAAGTCAAAAGCCCATAAGGTATTTTGGACTTGACCCATTTATTGTTATTATAATATATATCAAAAATTTTAAAAAACAAAACAAAACAACCAAAAAAATATTCACGTGTCGTTTTAGTTTTTAAGAAGATGACATGTATGTCTTTTTCCTCTTCTCTGCGTATCTGTTATGTGTTTTTTTTTCTTCTTTCTTCTTCTCCTCTTCATTCTCTTGTTACTATAACAACAAAAACAACTTGGCAGAAAAATCTAAAACCACTCTTTGTAGATTCCAGATGAATAAAATGTTACCAACGCAGTATAAGCATTTTCACTTTTCATGCATTCTCTAACAGTGACATTGGCCATTTGAAAAACACTCATAAATTATGCTGGTCGGGTCGGCCAGACGAGGCCCAATTTCAAACCCAGACACAGACGACCCAATAGCAGGAGATCGCCTCCCATGCAAACACTAAGACACACGTAAAGACTTAAACCTAGCCAGCATCCCATATATAAGGTACTATTCAACCATGATTGAGGTACGAGACTTCAACCCTAGTTTCTTCTCTATTCCAGCAACCGAACTACTCTCAAAATACTAACTTGAGCGTCGGAGAGGCCTTCCGGGAACCAACTCTCGACGTGCCTTTGTTTATTTTGCAGGTATTCGATATTCGAGATCACGCAAGATTATGGATCAAAGCAAGGATGTTCCGACCCAGCAAAATCTGACTGAACCAGTTGGTGCCCACCGTGGGGCCCGGCGTTAGGGCACCATGTCCAGAACCACGTAGATCGGTCAGGCGGCAGCAATCAACCCTGCTATTGCCGTCGTCACGGCACTTGCGCTGCAAAGGATGGCTTTGCCGTCGCCTGCCATTCTCCCACCAGCACATCCCAACTCTCGCACACAGTTTTCGCATCCGCACGAACAACAATGACCTCAAAACCAAGGTCAAGGCGAACTAAACGTAGCCTTGGATCCGATCGATAGGTCCCACAACTGGCGAAGGTATTGGCGGCAGAACAAAAATGGGGGCGACCAATGTGGAGCACAGTTCGGGACAAGAGATATTAGCAGTGTCAAACGACGAGATGGCCGACCGGTTGTGGCCGTCAACACGATTTTCGGGAGTAGTTCAGCAGGAGGGTAGACCGATAGAGGAAGAAAAAGATATGCCGGGCAGATTGTTGAAAGCTTGTCAACAAAGCAAAAGAAGCAGAACGACGTGGTAATCTCGTTCGACGAATCCAATCTAAAAGATGTAAGCCGTCCTCATGATAATGCATTGGTTGTCATTTTGAGCATTGAGGGTAACGAAGTGAAGCGGGTACTGATTGACACAGGCAGCTCAGCTGACCTACTATATTACGATGCTTTCGAGTAGATGAGGATACCAGAGGATCGGCTACTGCCAACGGGCGGACCTATCAAAAGGGTGACGGGAGTATCAGCTTATCCATTCGTGCCGAGTCCTGTTGAGAGTAAAATTTGGACAGAAGCCATGTTATGTGGAGAGGAGTGTCAAATTTTTGGTCGTCAAGTCTGTAGGAGCATACAATGTTATAATTGGGAGAACCACTCAAAACGCTCTTAAAGCAGTTGTCTCCACCTACCACCAAGCAATGAAGTTCCCAACGCCACATGGAATCGGTGTTGTAAGGGGTCAGCAGAAAATTGCTAGAGAATGCTACTTAGCAGAAATCGGGACACTAGACGGAGCGGTAGTTCTGGCAAACTCTCTTAACGTGAGAGCTGATGACGAAACGGAAAGGATGAATCCTGTGGAAGACACACAGCAGATCGTATTGGATGAAGCAGACCAGTCCAAGTTCACAAATCTAGGTTCCGAGCTGGAAGGAGGTCTAGCCAAAGAGATCACGGATTGTTTGGTAGAAAACAAATCGGTTTTTGCCTGGGTGCCGAGCGATATGCCTGGAATCCCTCGATCGGTAACGTCGCATTCCCTTGGTATCCGAGCAGATTGCAAGCCAGTCAGACAAAAGAAACGGTCGCACGGCAGGGAGAGACAGGAAGTGATCAAGAAAGAGATAAAGAGATTGCTCGATGCTGGGTTTATTCGGGAGGTCAGGTACCCTGAATGGCTGGCGAACGTTGTACTAGTGAAGAAA
>JANKYE010000001.1:6556327-6568005 GCA_032467995.1 Erythroxylum dillonii | reverse complement strand
GTCTGAAAAAAATTGTATACCGAGTTTTACTGACTGATGTAGTACGCCACCCTCGCGGGGCACGGACTCGGATATCATCAATGATATCGGGTTCGGGTCACGTGAGAGTGGGGTGTTACATTGAAGGTTGTTGGGCCTATATATACGGATTGACCTTAAGCCTATATCATTAAGACACATACAGATACATATAAATCTATGGATAAGTGTTTAATCCCATAAGGCTTTTCTTTAATGCGGTTTAACATTCAGTAAGAGAAAACAAATTTCTCTAATGCTCTTGAGCATAAAGTTAAGAGAAATTGAGACCTACAAATGAAAAGATGATGCGTTTAAGATCATACAGGTACCATCCTAGTTTGCCACACTCCATTTTCTCATTCATGTTAATAAGGTATTAGATATGCATGATTGTATTGGATTTGTGTCACATATAATACATGCATTTGATATTTTTTGGTATCGAAAGTCTTACGGGACAAAATAATGGACTTTCATTATCTTTAGATCAAATAATTTTTTAACTTGGTCAACTTATACATTAATTTGGCTTAACCGCTCTTACTGGTTTTATTATTCTTACAATTACTGTAATTAATTATTATCCAAAGGAGAATGTTAGTAATTTTTCAAATATTGGACAACAATTAATTACAATTTTAATAAATTTACAGTTAAGCGAATCAAATCAATGTATCTCAATACATTGATTAGCAAAGTAACTCAATAAGGGATTTGTTTTAATGAACTAAGTCCAACGAAGAAAATGAATCCTAATCAGTGTAGGTCAGACATGCATTGGACTTATGATTGGGAAGCCCAATACGGTTACTATATATAGTTGCTAAAGTCTCCTACTTCCATTTAAGTAAGTTGTGAGTATTCGGATTCTTTGACTCATTAAAAGCATTGGACTTATGATTGGGAAGCCCAATACGGTTAATATATATAGTTGCTAAAGTCTCCTACTTTTATTTAAGTAAGTTGTGAGCATTCGGATTCTTTTGACTCATTAAAAGGTTCATATGTTAAGAAAGACACAGAAAGACGTTAACGACATCTAGTTGATCAACTTTCGTAAAGGTGGAGGAGAAAGTTCGAAGGTTTCGGCGTTGAAAAGCTCGTTTAAAGTTATGGAAAGCAAAACTGGTATTTTTCGCATTTTTCGTTTATTCACTTTCACATTTGATCCTAGCGTGGAACTAAGGCTCGAGTTATGCCTTACACGCAACGATTGCGTTCCCCTTTAAGGTGGTCAGTTTTGCACTTCTCCAGTATATAAATACAGCGTACAGAAGAGAAGTGATGGGGAATAACTAAGAAGTAAAACTAAGGTTGCAACTGTTGATATGGTTTTATCGTGCCACAATTGCTGTGAGCGATAGTTCATTTGCGGAACAGCAAGGCCTGTGGTTACTTGGAGTAGTATTAAAGGCCGTAACATCCCTTCCACAGAAGAAACCTGGTTCTTTAGGTTGAGGTAAGACACCTTCCCCTCCCAACATCAGGACAACAGACGACATACTTGGCCTGTCGTCTGGGTCTCGTTGAACACAAAGGAGACCAATGTGAATTGATCTCAGGGCCTCAGAAGGGTCACAGGTATATCTCAGTGATTCAGCTGTAATCTCTGATGGCCTCCCTTCTGTATGCAACCTCCAGGCCTGATGGTTGGAAATAATTAGCTTTTACAGTGTCAGGAAACAAGAAAATTCTAATTAATGTGACACTTACATGGGCAAGCAAGCTAAGATGGTGCTGTGAATCATAGAATCCTCTGTTTCGCTTGCCACTTACAATCTCGAGCATCATAACACCAAAGCTAAACACGTCTGACTTCACTGAGTAGAGCCCAGCGACTGCATACTCTGGTGACATGTAACCACTGCCAGAAATCTTAACAGTTATCTCCCAGCTACTACTTAAGAAATTAGATTGTCACATAAACTAGAGGTTTTCAGAGACACTTACTATGTACCCGCCACCTTATTTGTATTTGCCTCACTTTCATTTCCAGTGAAACTTCTTGCAAGGCCAAAGTCAGAGATTTTGGGGTTCATTTCCGAGTCTAATAATATATTTCCAGCTTTTAGATCTCTATGAATTATTCTGAGCCTTGAATCTTGATGAAGATAAAGAAGTCCACGAGCGATCCCATTGATTATGTTGTACCGCTTTGGCCAATCAAGTAGCCTGCTCTGCTCTTGATCTGCCAAATGTTTGGCCTAACTTAATATATTTTTCGCTCTTTTCATATTCTGAAATTTGAACTTTAAGGAAGCAGAGAAATTGGAGAGGTTATGCGCTATTAAGAACTTGGATGTATTGTAAATAATGGATCAAATAAAAAAGCACTTCTTCAGCCTTTGCCGTAGTATTTATGAACTATCGCACCACTCAACTTAACAGAAAAGGAAATGCTATGGGATTTTAGAGATTCAAACCAAAGATAATGAAGTCCAGGCTTTTGTTAGGCATGTACTCATAGATCAGCATCTTTTCGTTTGCTTGAATGCAGCATCCTAGAATCTTCACCAGATTCCTATGTTGAAGTTTTGCAATATGCGTTACTTCATTCATGAACTCAGTCAGCCCTTGTGTTGAATTCCTGGAAAGTCTCTTCACAGCAACTTCTTGTCCATCTTTCATCCTTCCCTATAAATTTAATGAGCAATCGTATCTTGTGAATATTTTTGGTTTGATGGAAACAGGTCATTGTTTAATCTATGAAAGTAGTTGCCAAAAATAATATAATCTAGAGAGAATCATTGGCTGTGAATTTAGAAATCCATCAAGAACCAACCTTATATACGGGTCCAAAACCCCCTTCTCCAAGTTTATTGTTAGCAGAAAAGTGATTGGTTGCAAAATTAATGGTACCCAGATCAAACAATGGCAATTCTAGATCTTCCTTGTTTGAATTTCTTACTTGAAGACCTGAGCTTGCTCCAGAAAAAAACAGAACTAGAATGAGTGCATTAGTTACTTGGTCTGAAATCGAAAGCAGAATGCAGTAGATACAATTTCATGAAATTATTAACGCACCGTCTTTCTGCCGCTTCTTTTTCCAAGCACACACGACCAAGGCGAGAACTAGAAGCGATAGTAAGGCAGAGCTTAACAGAACCTTCATGTGATTGGATTTAGTATTAGTTTCCCCATTACCACTGCCGCCAACTTGCATGGAAATTGTGAAAACAAACAATTCATTATTCAAGATTAGTTGTCGTTCAATTGCCAGAGAAAAGAGATCATTATTAGCCTTTCCTTTTAGTTCCAAGAAAGCTTCAGAATCATACCTATGTCCGATGCAGTCATCCTGATATAAATATCTTGGCCGTCTTCACCTAATTGTCTCATGTCAAGAAGGTCACCAAACCATAATAAACACCCACTTCTTTCTCCACTAATGTTCAAATTTGAGTAAGCAGTACATGAACAGTCTCGCAGGCATTTGCTCTCACACTCCTCAAGACTCATACTTCTATTGTACCATGATCTTCCAGTATCTGGCAACTTGATTCCACTATAGTTTAAGAATCCATCTCCGTAGCAATTTAGTGGATTCTTCCTGACACAACCACTATTCCAGTCCAAGTTGTCCCATTCACGTGAAATATTTGGCATAAATCCTGTCAAACAACCACAGATTGGGCTGTTGTCGATGTTGCAGCAACCATATGCCCCACATAATGCATACTTGTCGCAATCATCAATTTGTGAGTTGCGATAAAGCTCCCATTCCCCTGTCCGATCAATCCATGTATACCTTTGAATAAGACCATTTGCATGTAAGATGACCCTGGAGGGAAGTGAACTGTTGAGGAGTTGATAGCTATAAGATATACCCTTCTCATCGTTTTCATATTCGTACGTGTATATGGGATTTGGTTTCAATTGAGGTGTACCGCTGAACCGCAGGCCATTCCATGGACCTGGTCGATATTGAATAATTGAATTCTCTTTAAGAAGCAATTCAGGATATCCCCCAGTATCAAATCCATAAGTGAAATTTCCTGGAGAAGGATCAGCAGGTGTCTTCCACGAGGACAAGTACAAATTCAGGCCTGTTTTTCTATCCCTCCCGAGTTTCATACCGGGCAGGAGTGTGTTGCCAGGATTATCAAAACTCTGCCACAATACATTTTGCGGGTTGTTATTAGCCTCGTCTTTTACAACTAGATTGCCTGAGTCCAAAAGTTGTGCAACAGGAAACGAAGCTGAAGCTGATTGACTGGAAGACCAAATTGAAATATTTCTATCGAACAGCACCAGACCATACTTGCTGGTAACTCTCAGGTTACCTGAAGTGTCTGTGAGAGGGGTCACTCTGTTGGCAACCCAAACTACGGTTAAAACAGTAACTTTGTTGTACCAAATGCCCAAGTACCTGTACTTGGAACTTCCTGCTCTGAAAAATCCTAAACAAAAGCGTCCACCTTCCGAAACCATTGTGTCACCGTCTCGAAGAACTTGAGTTGTATCTATGGAATCAATTTTGATTGAAACTGCTGCATTTATTAGCAGGAAACAGGAACACAGAACAGCAGAAATAACATCCATGAAGGATGTTCCGAATATCTGGCGGCAACCTTGTGATAAAAGTGGATGAATGTTCTTACCAAAATTCAGGATCGGTAGTGAGAGATACAATAATAAATTGGGAAGGAAGCTACGTCTCCGTGTTTAAGTTAATCGTGTCTTTTATTTATTGGCTTGTTTCTTTCTGACGACTTTTCTCAATAAACAATATTTTTATTTAATTATATGGCAACAAGGGAACAAGACTTTGAAGATTCATGTTCCGATTTTTACAAGGTAGCAGTTATCTGTCAACCTGAACACGTAGAACTGTTTGACTTCTATTGTATACCAAGAATATACAATAATAAATATCAGATTGTGACTACCATAATACGTGGAAATTGGTAAATTACATACCACAGGCGTGATTTTCCGATATTTCGAGATTGACAACAAGCGGCCACTGACCTCTAAATGAAGGCCACGTATTAAGAAGGTTTATGTAAACTGATGCTTGAAGTAAGCTGGTCAGCGAGTTGCGTTAGATCAGGACGCCATCTACGTAACCATGCAACTAAAGTTATGAATATCTAATTATCGAATTAAGTTCTGGAATAAAATTGTATTAGTATCAAGTACTGTTTTAAAATTTTTTTTAAATTTATGAAATAATCCTTAAAATTTTTAAAAATTACGAAATAGTCTATATTAGTATATTATATAGTTGTATTGTATACTTTACTAGTTTACTGTTTATATCAACCATCGTCATCATCATCATTATCATCACTCAGTCCGAAATCTCGCAATAAAGCAGGGTCTGGGGAGGTCCGATAATATGCAACTTTACCCCTACATAATAGAGAGACTGTTTCCGGTAGACCCACATGCAAATGAGACAATAAAAAAATGACGCAGATAGCAGAAACAATTCATAAAACATAAAATAAATGAAAATACAAGGAAAGAAGAATTAAAAGTACTAAATAAAAATAATAAAATATCCAAAATCTCAAGATATAGCTAAAATAGATGCAAATAATACTAATAATACTACTCACAAATAATAATAATAATAATAATAATAATAATAATAATAATAATAATAAACAAATACAAGAGGGGCGATTTTAAAAAGGAAAGGTTTGTTGGTTAAAGAGTGAAGCGCCAATTTAGAAAAGAAGAATAATGGGCTCTTCAAGTTTAACAGGCCAGACGAAGAAGTGGGGAACCAACTGTTCGTAACAGGAAAAAAAATTGAAATTTTCATGTGGATAACATCAAAAGTTGTCAGGATGCTCGAGAAACGTTGCGAATACGACTAGAGATGTGCTAAGATACCCTACACAACGCAGAAGGACATTCTTCGTTTGATGTGCATGTAGTCGTGCATCGTTTGCCGGGCCACGACCCTCCTCTACAAGTACGTGAACAAAGAAACGCGTAGAAGTAACTGCACCGAAAAACCCTTACGGTGAGAAAAGAGCACCCAGCGGCAAAAAGCCATCTTCTAAAAACGATAAAAAAGTTCTAAAGTCCAAACACATGCACGTCCAGACCGACTCCGAGGGAACCAACGTTGACACTTCATTATCTAAGTCCCCTTACCCAGGTAACCAGAAAGGTCAGGCATACAAGGCCATTACAACCGAGAAACAAGGAAACACAGGCTCTTCCTACCATAGCAACCAACCTCGCCTACGAGATTCAACCCACACAAGAGGACTTGAAAAAAGCATAAATAACAACTTGCATGCACAAAACAAAGATCGCACTGACATAAACTACAAACACAGAAACAACTAGAAGGATGGCTAACACTTGCCAGCCCTTACCTCCAGAAACGGCTGGTACCACTCATGTAGAATGGTCACGGTATATGTCATGGACCAACAGTTAGCAAGCTCACCCAAAAAGATATAAAGCTAGGAAAAAATATATTTTAGATACCTGATGATGCGGATTCCCCGTTGTTGCCTATGTCTTCCTCCCCAGTGATTGTGAAGAAGAAAGCCACCAACCGAAATAGCAAAAGAGTATCAGTAGATCATATGCAGAGAAAGTACCTTAGTGCAGGAGTTTCTCTGATGAAGACGAAGCACCGGTGATTGACATGATTCATGAAGGACCCAGTGTACTCAGCACCTGGAGCTCGAGTATTCGAACAGCTTGCCAGTCGAGATCGATGCCTACAAACAACACAACGTTAACTTAAAACTTCACTGTCCAAACTATACCTACACCTATCTTACGCCTCTACAGCGGCACAACAACGAAAGCAACACAATCAATGTCTCCGACGACCACCGCGCCTTTGTCGTACATACTTGTGTTTCCCTATCCAGCACAAGGCCACAAGATCCCTCTCCTAGAGCTCATTCACCAACTCTGTCTCTGCAACCTCACTAACATCACCATTATCACAACCCCCAAAAACCTCCCTACTCTCTCTCCTCTCCTCACTGTCCACCCTAGAATCGGAACTCTGGTTCTCCCTTTCCCTCAGCATCCTGACCTCCCTCCCAGCGTCGAGAACGTCAAAGAGATCAACAACTATGGTAACTTGTCGATCGTTGTTTCGTTGAGCAAGCTTTACAACCCCATTGTTCAGGGGTTCAGATCCTCTGTCTAGTTTTATTGTGTCTTATTGTGTCCAGTGAATCTCAACCATTCATTTATGCGGGTCCCGCGTGGATTCATTGGTTTAAGTCCCATCATAAACAGGGCTAAATCGATAAGCAAAAGTGGACAAACCTTCCTTCGTAAACCTTTCCATGATATAAAAAAAACATGATTTCAAAAATCTTAATAAAAAATAATAATGACAATTAATATGAAATAATAATAATCTTTAAATATTTTACATATAAATAATAACCCCAATTAATATAAACAAAAACAATCATTATCATACAATTATAAAATTAAGAATAATACAAACCCAACAATCACAAAACAATCATAATTTCATTTCCATTTACAACAATTCTCAATTCTAACAATCACAAATCAATCATAATTTTATTTACATTTCAAAAAATAACTAACAATTTCTAATCCCAACAATCACAAAACAATCATAATTCTATTTCCATTTACAACAATTTCCAATTATAAGTTTCTAACAATCACAAAACTTTTATAATTTTATTTTTGTTTCCTTTCATTTACAACAATTCTCAATTCTAACAATCACAAAACAATCATAATTTTATTTACACTTCCTTCTATTTTTAACATTTTTTAATTCCAACAATCACAAGACATACTTACACACATCAACAATTTCCATTTCCAACAACTTCCAATTGCAACAATCTCAAAGCATACATCAACAATTTCTATTTTTATCAATTTCCAATAATTTCCAATATCCAACATTCATAAAACATACATATACAATTTCTATTTCCAAATTCCAACAAATTCCAATTGCAAAAAATTTTTATTTTAATATGTTCATATTTCAATGATTTAGTTTATGAATTTGTAATGTACATTCATAATTGTTATACAAAATTGAAATTCACATCCTAAATAATTTTAGGATTAGGAAACAATCAAACAACACATCTTAAAGATAAGATAAATAACAAATTTGGCTCAATGTTTAAGATTTAAAAAGCAACTGTAAAAGCATCAAAATTCAAAATGGGTGAATTTGGTTGGTTCATCATTCATGGTTGTCTTATTTTAATTTTAATTCAAAATTAAAAATTTTACATATCTAAAAATAATAATTAGAAAATTGATTAGTTATCTTTTTTGTAATCATATAAAGACTTTCATTTCCTCTCTATTGTGTCTTGTCTCTTGTGTGGGATCTCACCTTAGCTTAGAAAATTGATTAGTTATCTTTTCTTACACATTAGCTTAGATGTCCTTAATTATCATTAGTCATAATGTCCTTAATTATCATGGTTGATACTTATCCTACCAGGTCACAAACCAGTACAATCTTCCGACCAACAAAAGGTCTCTTAGAGTCCAACACATGTTAACCTTATAAGCAGTTGGCAAATGCTTGACTCTTCTCCTTTTTTCCTCATTAATAAATTAATAATAATTATTATAATACACAAAAATATTAATCTAGAAATAATTCCGATCTTCGACTTCAATTGTCAAAGATCCATTTCTTTGATTATAACTTTTCTAAATGAAAATATCAAAAGAATCGTAATATTAATCCAGATATTGAAATTAATAAATTAATAAAAATTTAGAAATAGTTGCACCACACCTTTTAAATTTGGCGTTACAGCTCAAACTTTATCTTTATCCACTTTATGCAATTAAATTTAATTAATGATTAATTAATTATATATGGTGGATGAGGATAAGATTGCCCAGTGCCCACGGTTTCCCTATCACTTCATTAACTTTTTTTAATTAATCACTTAATAATTTCTCTCTGTCTTCTTCTTGTATTGAATCTCCGAATTATCAATTTATCAGACATAATGTTTCTTTTGTGCCATTTCTCTGTTTCCATTTTACTCTCCGAGGAGGAGAGATAATCCATCATCTTTGTGTTTTCTTTTGCTGTTTGTTTCTGTTGTTGAGGTTCGAGATGTCTCTGGTGGCTTTAGACACGTCTCTGGTGGCTTCAGACTGGTCTTTGGTGCTGCTGTGCAGTGGCTTCACGCAGAGAAGGTGGTGATCGGTGGCGTCTTCAAGTCCTCATGGAGGAGGAAGCGTCTTCGATGCCAAGGGAGGATGAGGCGATGAGCAAAAGAGGATGAGCGCTAGAGTAGACCAGGCGACGCGACGGTGAGAAGAGGAGAGAAGCGGCGTGATGGTGAGAAAATGAGAGAAGAAGAGGCTGAAGAAAAGTCCAGAAGGCAGAAGCTCTCGGCCGCCGGTGGAGGGGGTGGGAAATTTAAGTTTTTTTAAATTTGCAGATTAATCCCTGCATTTTCATAAGTTTACGATACCGGCCGGTATTTTCCGATATCGACCGGAAATCACCGGTACCGGTCGGTATTTAAGGCCGGTACCAAAGTGGCTAGTTCCCTTCTGATTTCCAGCCGATACGGTATGTTCTGTCCGGAATCACCCGAAACAGAACGGTATTCATAATATTGCATGCAACAGCACAGTTTTCTTTCAAAAATGTATTTTTCAGCGGTTTCATAATCCTTATGTTAGATTTTGATTGGATGCACAGTCACTATAACATAATATTATCTACTTTTTTGTTTTCAACGAAATCTTCACCAAAAAGTCTCAAATTTAGTTACGTCAAAGTTAATTGTCAAAAACGCCAGTTATTAACCTAAGGGGTGTGGTTGAGTGGAAGGGACTTATCTATCTTTAACCAAACGTCAGGGGTTCGATCCTTGGCTTTGGATATGGAGCAGCTCTAAATCTTTGGGCCAGCTGTCCCATACTGTGAGGTACCTATAAATCAGTGAGAGGATTAATCATTGAATCTGCCAGTGGATATCCTGGCTTAGACAACAAAAAAATGCGAGTCATTTGATGACAATTTTCAGGAGTTGTCACTAAAAGTGACCAATTTTGCGACCGATTACTCATATCGTCGCCAAAGATCAACCCTTTAGCAATGACTACATAAAACATCGGTAAGTATTTGAACTTTTTGCGATAAAATGCCAATTCATCATCAAATGTGAACTTTTAGCGACTAAACCTTTAAATCATCGCAAAAAGTGTGGATTAAAGAAATAAATATTAATAATATTAATTTTTTAATAGTAAGTGTAACATCCCGTTCCTATACTAGTGGTTCGAACCCTGGGTTTATGAAATTGAGAAAATAGTAATGAGAGTTTAGAAAAGCGCATTTCATGCTCATCAATAGTGTTAGCATACGCATATGTGAATTTGATTATTGCACGCATTAAAATAATTGTCCATGCACTCAATTGACATTTTCGGGTATAAATGTTTGGTTTAATGGGAATATGATGCGAAATATGGTTTTATGTCTTAAAAATTGAGTGGGAATGTATAAGTAGTGAATTAGAATTTTTGGTGAAAATTTGGAAATTTTCTAAAAATTAAGGGTATTTTTGGACCAAGAAAATACCAAGTGGCAGACCAATTGGTAAATAGTAGTAGAAATAAGAGTCGAATGGTATTAGAAATTTTAATATGTGACATTTAGATCCAACGACAAGTGTCATTGAAATTTGGGAGAAATTTGGGTTGAAAATTGGAGATAAATGGACTAGCTTTTTAAAAGACCAATTGGAGACACAAAAAAGTGACAAGTGGCATCCACTCATAAATTTTTTTATTCCAAATTAAAGACCATTTCGTGGTCTTTCAATTGCCATTCACAATACATGCTTCTCTTCTTCACTTTCTTCAATTTTTTTCATCTTTCTCTCCATCACTCACGAAACTCACTCTCACCCTCACCATGTTGATTTTTGTCCCACTCTTTCACCTTGTTTCTTCAAGATTTATTGTCTTCTCCACCTTGATACTAAAAGACCTAACCTATCCCACCTTAATAAGGTGAAGATCTTGTATGTGGAGGAGCTAGGGTTTGTTAGTGATTTGAAGGAGCTTTGGAGCTAAACATGTAAGTTAAACTTTGATTTTTCATGGGTTTGGTTAAATGAAGTATTTGTGATGATACTTAAAGGTTAATCTCATGAAATGGTGTTTTGAATATGTGGGTGTCTTGAATGGGGAAGGGTGTGTAAATTTCTTGCTTTTATTGATGATTAATGGGTTATAGAGATGTTGTGAGGTTGAATGATCTTCATAATGAGGTAAGAAATGAGTGTAAAAAATGGGTGGATGAATGTGTTTGTTGTGTTTGTTGTGTTCTATTTTGGATATTTATAATCAAGCATAAAATTTTGATATGTGTATAGATGACGTTGAGATAAACTTAAAGTATACATGAAGTGATTATCAACTTGAAACAATGAATTTAGGAAAGAGAGATGTTATGGAGAAAGACTAAGAATTTATAAATGATGAGATGTAGTTGATAGTTGATGAATAGGTGCATGAACATGTCCTGTTTTTGGTTAATGATCTAATATATATATCATGATTAGTTGTGATTGATATATTGAGTTGAATTGGGTAGACAATGATGAGGGAATGAAATGGAAGAGATAATCTAGGTATAAGATGAATTTGAGGTAAAATGTTGGAAGTTTTGAAAT
>JANKYE010000001.1:6537378-6556227 GCA_032467995.1 Erythroxylum dillonii | reverse complement strand
ATGGAACAGACGATATGACATCATTTTAAAATGAAGTGACGTCATCAGGTGATACAAGGTTGGGAAAATTGCCATAAATTTTCCTACAGAGATCGAATTAAGGTGTTCTTTAGATGGTTGAAAAGAAGACTTCAAGAGCTATAATTTCATAAAGATCTTGAGGACAAATTTTTTTCATCTAAGTGGTCAAAAATAGAACAGACGATATGATGTCATTTTTTAGATGAAGTGACGTCATAAAACGATATAAGGTTGGGAAATTTTCCATAAATTTCCCTAAAGATATTGGATTAAGGTATTCTTTAGATGGTTTGAAATAAGACTTCAAGAGCTACAACTCTTATAAAGAGTCGAAGACAAATTCTTTCATTTAAGGAGTCAAAAATAGAACAGACAATATGACGTCATTTCTGAGACGAAGTGGCGTCATCAGAAGATACAAGGTTAGGAAAATTACTATAACTTTCCCCACAGATATTGGATTAAGGTGTTAGATGGTTGGAAAGAAGACTTCAAGAGCTATCACTCTAGATCACAAAGACAAATTCTTTCATTTGAGGGGTCAAAAATAGAACAGACGATATGATGTCATTTTTTAGACGAAGTGACATCATCAGATGATACAAATTTAGGAAAATTGTCATAACTTTCCCTACAGATATTGGATTCAGGTTTTCTTTAGATGGTTTGAAAGAAGACTTCAAGAGCTACAACTCTCATGCAGACCTCTAAGGCAAATTCTTTCATCTAAGGGGTAAAAAATAGAACAAAGATAAAAGATGAACAACAACTTCGTCTTCGATGAACAGTAACTAGTCTTAGATGAACAGTAACTAAGACGATAGTTTCTTCCTTCTTTCATTTGCATCGTCTTACTTCTGTCTCTAAAACGTCCCCACTTATAAAGTTCATACCTTTCAGCTCCAATGTCTAAAATTTTCATACTATATACCGTTGGAAAGATAAAAGAAATATCTACAACTTTCCAGAAGGCAACTTTGCCAAAATCTATTTATATCAATCCCAAATTTGCCCCTAAATTTCGAAGATGAATTCTCCATTCATATACCAACATACTGCACCCAATTCTTAACATCATGATAACTTTTGAGATTCTTAGCGATAGAATTGAAATCCAATATTCTCATAAGAAATGTAGCCATATATTTCTAGTTTAATCCAAATTAAGAATCATCTTATTTGGACAACTAGAGAAAACATTATGGCTAACAAACCGAAGCATACTCAGTGAATATTTTTCATATCACTGCCAATTTTGTTTCTAAATCTTTCCTTATCATAACTCATATCAAGATCATCTTTACTACTTCATTTACTCATCATTCTTAACTCCATTTCAAATCAACATTATCGATAATGAAAATTAAATCCATGAATAATCATGAACACGAATAACAGAACATACATATGTGTACACATCCTTCATTAACTTGCTACACATATTCAACTTCATTTTTGCTTTCATTTCACTTCTAACTTTCACCTTAATTCTTCTTATTTCAAAATCTCTTATCCACCAAAACACCATAGCAAATCATGAATCTATCCACTTTTCCCATTCCTTACTTTACTCTTGTCTATAAATTCTGGTTCGAGAACTTTCATTCATTAGCTCTTTACTCATGACTAATCACCATAATTTCCCATTCAATAGCTTTAATCTTTCACGAAAAGTTTGGGGTAAAACAATACTAATGAGAAACACTAATGGAATATTACTTATGTATATTTGAATTTTACATTGTGATAGTTGTATGATTAATTTTTAAATTTAAAATTACCAAAGTATTGCATATAAAAATTATTATACTTTGATTCTACTTATGATATATTTTATTTATGATAGCTAAATTAGTAGTACTAAGATATAGTATGAACTATATGAAAGTAGTTATGTAAATTAATAAGTTATTAATTATCCTAAAGTTGTGATGGATGATGTTTTATTATTCTTAACTAGTAATGATTTAGCAATTCTCTAGTTAAAGTGAATTGAGATTTGAAATTGAGTTTTCAACTAGATTCCTAATTTGCAAGAAGAAAAAAAACATGATTAAATGTTATATATAATACAACGTAATTTCATATTCTATATCTAATTGAAACATTAGATGATAAAATAATTAAATTATATATTATTACCATGCATACATATGTTAGTTAAACCACTTTGACACTCATAATAATTGGGTGGTTGTGAAATGTTACTAGATTTTAACTTTGGTATATGATTATAAATTATGTAATTAAAATTTAAAGATCAATTAAAAAGATATTTAATTTCCCTAATTATAGTTATGAACTAAAATCAAACTTGTTTTCATTTTTAACATATTAGGAACTAACGAGCCACATAATAACGCAATTAAAGAGAAAAAATAATGTAAATTGAGTTTTACTTAATTGTGAAGTTTAAAAAACTTCACAGATTGAATATGAGATATATAGATTGGAATAACATTTTCAAAAATATCTAATCTTTTAAGTTTTTTTTTTCAATTCAATACTCAAGCTTTTAAAATTTTCAATTGAATGATCAACTTTTTAAAACCTTAATAATTCAGTTTAAAAGGTTATGTGTGTGTGTGTGTGTGTGTGTGTGTGTGTGTGTGTGTGTGTGTGTGTGTGTGTGTGTATGTGTGTATATGTATGTATGTATGTATGGGTTTCACTAGTGTTGGAGGCCAAGTGATACTAATCTATCCAAACTTAACCAATAAATCCTAATTTTTAATCCCTAATTTTTTAAATTTATATTTATCTCTTTTTCTCAATCCTTCACTCTAGTACAATAATGAAAAAAAAAAGAGTATAAACAGAAAATGAACTAGGAAACATAAGAATCTATACCATTGTATTAACTACAATGTAAGATTGTCAAGCAATTCATTTTTGATAAAGACAAATCAAATTTAGGCAAACATATTCAAAAAATACAACAAATACGCTATTAAAAAAACTTATTTTTGTTGCCAATTCATAGGTGTAACTATAACTATCATTGATACATTGTATCTTCAGATTACTTCATCACCATCCTAATTTCTTTCCATCTTGGGACTAGTAGGCCTTTTTTCTCTAAACATCTTACATGAAATATTCTTCAGCATCATTTGAAGTTAGGTTTCAACTTTTTAAGGAATATTTTTTCTATCTCCTTAAGCTCATATGCAACATCATAGATAATATTTGGACCTTATTTCCTGTAGTAATTTAGTCACAGGGGTTTTCAAATTACTATGTCCAAGTACTTAGTTACAACAACAAAGTATCTAGCTTTTGTGTCTACCACAGACTTACTTTTCGCAGTATCATTCTTTATTCCTGTACAAAGAAAAATGAAAAAGTTAAGGATGGCCTATATGAATGCGACAATTATGAACATAGTCAATAAAGAAGACATTAGAAGGTAATAGATGCTAGATGCTAACAAATAGAAAGGCAATATAGGGTGATACAATTGAGAATTAGGGTTTGTAGGTTAAGTTTGGAAAGTGAGTTTTTCTCAACAAATAGGTGAGACAATGAACTAAAAATGTTTTAGGTAGGATATCATGTTTGACTTATGAGAGAGCTCTTCTTTAACTTTCTACTAAGATGCGCATGTCCCGATGCATTTTCTCAACTTTCTTGACCTCGAAGACCAGACTACCTTCGACTTTCAAAATCCTGAAACCTCCTGCTATCGGTTATAAGTTGAAGGATCAAATATACCAAGTCAGCTCCAGTTGAATGTACCTTTCAAAGCTCTAAGAAGATACGATCCAGATTGTTTGTAAACGTTCCTGTGAATATTGCCTCTTCACACTATACAAACACAATAAATATTGGAAATATTTGTTAGAAAGGCCTAACTCACTCTCAAAAGCTAGCTCAAGAGGATGAGATTTGCACACTATTATAAATTATTGAATACTCTCATACTTGTCCACATCGGACAAGTATGAGAGCATTCAACAATTTATAATAGTGTGCAAACTTCATCCTCTTGATCTAGCTTTTGGGGATGAGTTAGGCCTTTCTAACAATATTTGATTCTTCTCTACTTGTCACATTAATAAACATGTTACCCTTGGTTGGAATCTTTATCCAAAATAGGCGATTCCTTTGGAAAAACGAACTTCAATATTTTTTTTTGGGAAAATTCATTTCCTTGACCGATTTTTCTATAATTTAAATTCATCAGCACGTTTTGCTTGCGCTTCACCATGGTTTATTACACTGGTATGAAGTTTGGAAGATAAAAACAATAAAAGGGTTAAGTCATAACAATATTGTAACTAAAAGAAATCTCCGATCCCCTTATATGTAGCTAACGAAATTTATCATCCCACGTCCTCAAATCAACTCAATTGGAAGGATTAGGTAAGCTATATATGTAAGTTTACCATTTATAGCGACTCTGACTCATAGCTCGCACTTGCAGGGGTATTTGGAGAACTTCTTTCCATAATTTTGCCAATTAGTTGCTTTGTTGGATTGGCAACAACTTGTGGCGGATAGTAATAGAGATTCATTATTGTCCATAGGTGACATCCACATACTTCAATGACCCTCATTTTAATGAAGTTACCATGTCATGGATGACCTATAATCACCCGTAGATGCTTAGCAGTAGCAATTGTACATGGGTTCAAATTGATGTGAGAAGTGGTAAATCGTGTATATATATATACGGGGAATGAAAGGAAGTTCAATGATTAAACGAAGAAAATGTTACATCATTGTTAGAGGATTTTTATATAATGACATTTGATCATGCCTAAACAATTCATGACTGGAAAAAAAAAAAAAACCACGTTAGTGAAGTAATTATTGGATAACCAATAATCTTACCGCGTCAATATATTGAATTGAGATGTAGCTCCTAAGTGTGCTAATTGGGGGCATTGTATTGAGAGTCTATAGTTTCACTATATCCTAAAAAGCCTCTGTACTTAAATATAACTGAGATGAAGGTTCATATGATTATAAGAATTAAAAGTAGACAAGTTTGTATATAATTTTATAAAACATCATGTCTCCTACTTTATCACTGTTTTTCAAAAATTGTCTTATTAATTTCATTTTCTTTATATTTTCAAGTTTATTCAATGTGTTAATTATAATAAAGTTCCATATTATTTTTATTGATTTTAATATTTTTCATTTTTTTACTAATTGAATTAATATGTAGAGGTAAAAAAAATACAATTACATTGAAATATAAATAACAAAAAATTTTCGTTTACATTTGACATATCAAAAATATTTTCATGAAAATTTTCTAATAATAGTCTCAATTTTGTAATTAAAAATATGATCTTTATAAATATATCAATACTAGCTTAATGTTAAAGTCCATTCTGTACGTTAGTTAAAAACCAATAAAGTCAAAACTGTTATAATCCAATTATTATTATTATTATTATTATTATTATATATATATATATATTCAATTTAAAATGGTAAATCTTATCTGACTTCTTATATATATATATACCTTTTTAAAAGAATATCATTTACCCAAAAGACTAAATAAAAGAATATTGTTTAATATATAAAATTTTAATTTCATAGAAAGGTTGATGAACATCAGTATATATATTAGCATTTCAAAATCAAATTTCTAATTGGTTGGCATATTCTATTTTATCTTTTATTTTTTATTAAGTATTAGGAGAGATTTCGAACCCATATTGTGTTCACGCTTCAATATTGATTTGCGGCCATATGAGCTCCAATAGAAAAGGAAGTTGGAATTATCTGACGCACTTCACTTCACTTCACGTCTCCTGTTCGCATATAATGCTACCATTTTACCTCTTTCTCAAGGTTCTTCCTATTCCTCTAGTTTATGTCTACCGTCTGATCTACTGCCCATCGCATTATCAACGACCATAAACGCTTTCATTTCGATGACAGGCCAATAACTTGTTGCAGCGAAGTTGGACTTTTTTTTTAGGGTGTCCGAAACGAGAGTTCAGATCCTTTGTTCAGTTTTTATAATGTCTTATTGTGTCCAATGAATCTTAGTCATTCATTTATACGGGCTCCACGTTTATTTATATGAACCCACGCGGGATTCGTATAAATAAATAACTGAGATTTATTAAACATAATAAAATACTATAAAACTAGATAGAATATCTTGTTGCCTTAAACAAAAGCAGATAGAATTAAAAGGTAGAAAGAAAATAAAAAGATTAAAACTTTATTGTTTTTGAAGTGGTTGACAGATATTATGATAAATTTGATAGTGTAAGCAATCACTCCCAGCTAAGAGGAGGAGGAGGTGGTGGAAGAGAGATCTAGAGTATAAGTATGGAAGGGGTTTAGCTACAAAGTGTACAAAATCAAGAGAGGCTTTTTCATCAGTGAAGAAGCTTTGGGGTTACAGAAGAATTTTGCTTTATAAGAGAAAGAACATAATGGGAAGAGGTAGGGTTGAGTTGAAGAGAATTGAGAACAAGATTAACAGGCAAGTGACCTTTGCAAAAAGAAGAAATGGGCTTTTGAAGAAAGCCTACGAGCTTTCCGTTCTTTGCGATGCCGAGGTTGCTCTCATCATCTTCTCCAATAGAGGAAAGCTGTACGAATTTTGCAGTAGTTCAAGGTATCACCAAAACAACCAAACCTTGTACCACAGTACAAATAAATAAAAGGAAAATCCCTCCCTTTTGCCATCTCTAATTGATCCATTTCTCTCTTACTCCTTTTCTTGTTTTGAAATCTCGAGAGCTTAAAGGTTTGATTTTTTGCTGTTTCCAGTGTCTGTTTTGAGGACCCGAAAAGAAATTTCTTTTTCAAAAAATGAGACCAAGCAAGAAATGAAAAGAAAGGCAGAGATACAAAAGCCGTTTATAACTCTGACGAGGTTTTCCGTTTCGGTGAATGTCTAGCAGGTTTTAATGTTAGATCTGCTACTCAAAACTAAACCCAATCATAAAGAGAAGCCAGTTCACACACTGTTTTATTGTAACCTAAATTTCTGTCTTCTTTTTTGTTACCAAAAAATCTGCCTTTTATCCACTTTTCCATTCTAGTGCGCAATTTTTGGTGTCGAAAAAGTGATCGATCTGATCTTGGCTTTTCGATTCTTAAGCAGATGCAGCTCCTAGCAAATTTTTCCTCAATTAAAAGAACAAAAGAACTGTTTCCAAAACTTAGTTTCAATTCTTTCCCAGCAAAAGCTTTGGCTTTTGTACTGCCTCTCTCTCTTTTAATTTTCACTGTTTTCATTCTTCTCTGGTCTTCTTAAAGTTTCAAGCACAACTTTTGTTACCTCAATCAAGAAGCTGCTCTTCCATAGTAATTTCTTTCTTCATTTTTTCTAAATTTTTGGTTGATTTAACCATGCTTTGAAAAGTTCTTGTCTCTATAAAGCCCTTAACAATTGATTTGCAAAATAGATGTCAATTTCGTTGGATAATTCTGCAATTCGGAGGCTATCACTTTCTTCCATACTCAATTATGGAACTTCTTGTCATTTTTAGGGTTTTCGGCCACCTTATCTAAGTCTCTGAAATCCTTTCCTCCCTGACTTAAAATTCTCAACATTTCATTCAAGGTTCAACTTATGCAAACCCAAATTTTTTAAAAATTCAATTATGCTGAATGAGACGGCCTGTTTTTCTTCTCTTCAGAGTTCAGGTTAGTATTTTCTGAACATCCAATTTTCCATTGGATCAAACTGAATCTCTCTGCGGGACATACTTGCATGTCCAAAATACAGTAGAGAAATTGCTGTGTAGTGTAGTGGATTGGATGGGAGACATTTTAGGGTTTTGGTCACTTCAAGAAGTTAGGGTTTCCTGCTTCTCTAGTCATCAAACTTGTTCTTTCAGTCAGATCTGACTTAAAGTTGATTACCCCATTGTAAGTCTCTAACCCTAATATCCATAAGATATTGATCGGATAATAAAAAAGCTTAATCTAAAGGATATATTTAATATTATCTATTCTTCTTTTATTATTATTTCCTTAAGTGTTGGAGTTTTACTTTAAGTAAAAAAAAATTAAGTGTTTTCTAAATTTTATTATTTTCCAAATGATAATATTTACAATGTAGTATATAATAATTTACTAATTTCATATTTTATAGAATATATTTTTTCAAGATTGGTGTTGTAATATTTATGCCTTAACTCTTTTCTTTTCTATTTTCCCAAAAAAGACTTTTTTCTTCTCTTTTGGTTGATTAAATATATCAACCAAAAGAATGGTTACTACTGGATTTCAAACAATCCAATGTAATTAGCATACCCCTTTTATGATTACGGTGCTTCAACTCATCATGTCACAACTTCTAAGAAATTCTTGTTATGTTGTTTGTTTCAATAGCACTTGCAAGCCAATATAATTAGTAGCAGTTTTATATGGAAGTGCTCAAGTTTTATATGATGCTTTCTTGAAATCACTAAATTAACAATTCCAGCAGAGGAAGCTCCCTCATAATTTGTAACTAGCTAAAATTTATTTATAACATAACTTCACTATTTTTAAGTAGCATGCCCGAAACTCTTGAGAGGTACCAAAAATGCAACTATGGAGCACAGGAGACGAATGTGTCTGCAAGAGAGGCCATGGTAGATTTACACCCTCTTGAATTTAATCTTCTGCTGATTGTCTATATATGTATGTATTTATCCTTTAATCATTAATCTATATATAAATTAATGTTTATACGAGGAATTAGACGGTAAGTCATTGGCTAAGACGTCTGATAATGGTAATCATCAAAATATCAATGTATTTGTTCTTTCTCAATTATATTTAGTGAAATTTCAGAAAATAACTGGACTATTGTATTGAATATGTTTTTTAAGACTCAATTGACTAACCCCAGTAAGGCTTATATTAAATTATTAGGGATATAAAGGCAACCAAATTGTTTTTATGAAGTTATTTATTTTTTGGGAAAAGCATAGGAACATGGCATGTGTCAAGTATTCACAAGCTTTAGTGGATGACTGCATGTTGTTGATGTGAATGTAGCAGGAGTTAAGTAGTCAGCATGAATATCTGAAACTGAAAGCACGATATGAAGCCCTGCAAAGAACCCAAAGGTAAACTAGGAGAATCCTTTCCCTCATATTCTTTTTACAGCGTGATCCTCGTCAACCAATATTTCTTTAATGAATATTGTTAAATAAATGCTACTACTCTTAGGAATCTTCTGGGAGAAGATCTTGGCCCTCTGAGCAGCAAAGAGCTTGAATCACTTGAAATACAGCTTGATTCCTCGTTGAAACAGATCAGATCAAAGCGGGTACTTCCTCAAACCTTGATTTGTGTTGAGAATTTTCAGAAGATACTGATTAGTTGGACGCTACTCCAACCTTTTTGGACACATTTATGTGCCAAATTGAGCACGGACCATGCCAATAAAGCATTTTATGATATTCGAGCATTAGAAAGAAAAACTTATAGTTTCTCCTTTAATTCGCATGAGAATCAATGAAGAAACAATGATAGTACCACAAAACAATAACTTTTTTAACTTTAATTTGGCCCTCTTGGTTCTTTTTCTATCGACTATAAGGTTTCCTCCTCTTATGTGAGATATTTGAGAAGCTAAGCTAGAAGGCATGAACATCATAAATCCATTGTTCTGTCTCTTCCCTTGCAGACTCAATTCATGCTGGACCAGCTCACTGATCTGCAACGCAAGGTAATCATGATATCTCCAATAACTTAATTCCCTTTTATCTTAATTGCTTAAAATCTACAACGAATCTTCACGTGCAGGAACATTTGCTGAATGAAGCAAATAAAACCCTGAAACAACGGGTAAGTTGATTGCAGAAACACCTATTAACGAGATGGAGTGACTTTAGTACCTTTGGATTTGCATATATATATGGTGGCTTTCTACAAGATAACAGGAGCATGAGAGTATTTGTTGCTTTCGGTGCAGTTGATGGAAGGATACCAAATAAGTGCACTCCAGCTGAATTCAAGGGAAGGAGACGGAGGTTATGGCCGTCCACCAGGTCAACATCAGGGAGATGGTTTTTTCCATCCATTGGACTGGGAACCAACATTACAAATTGGGTATGTAATCCCATACATCTTGTGAATGATTCAGACCTTTTTCTCTTTTGTAATTTTACTTTGACTAATTGCAGGTATCAGCCTGGTGATCCAATATCAGTAGTCACAGCTGATCAGAGTTTGAATAATTACATGGACGGATGGTTACCATGACGACGACGACAGCGATCATAATAATAATAATAATAATAATAATAATAATCAAGAGCCAGTTAGTTTCATGCATGTTGGTATGATAGGAATTAATCACCAAACTAATCTCTTGTATGCCACTCCGATCCCCGAAACAAAAGTGGGTGTGGTGAGATGTTTCGCTATGTGACAATGAACCTCATGTTTCGTGCAGTGTTTGGAAATAATTGTAACCTCTGCACTAATTTTTTGGATCATTCAAAATTCTACATTTTACATTAAGCCTGCATAGATTTGAAATAACACACATGCCTGTATGTAATCCCATGTTAAAAGACTCACAAACACAATTAGCTAATCCTTTTGTATTAAATGCTTTCTAAGATGATATTTGTCAGTCATTACATACACTACTTAATTTCTAAATACAATTCAGGGAATATTGTAAATAGATATTGTAACAACAAATTGTGCGATGGAATAACTTTTTCTCCTAATCTTTAACTATGAGTTTCAAACCAGTTTTGTGGTCATCTTATTGCATTGCCGTTGAGAAGCCAGTAATAAACACAAGTATTATTAACTCCATGTCTCTACCAAGATCAAGCAACCTTTTATTCTTATTTACATTAAATTATGCTTTAGATGCCCTTGCCTTATACTCTGATGAAAACACATTTTATATGGAAACTTATATATTTAAAATGTTTGTCTATTGTTTTTATGCCTACAGTGAGTAGTTGATACGGTCTCATATCAAATTAAGCAAAGATTATGCTATCCCGTTGAATCTCTTCATAGAAGTGGAGGGCATTGGTATTTGTTGTAAAATGAAGAATAGTATCATTTTTTGTATAAAATAGTAGTATTTTTTAGGTTGAAGTAGTGTATTTTTTATAATATAGTAGTATATTTTATAGAATGTAGTGGCACCTTTTATATTATAGTAGTATATTTGTGGTATCGTTTTGGTATAATATAGTATTATTTTTACAATATGGTAGTTTTTTAATATAATGATATATTTTAAGTATTGTATGATGTATATATTTTATAATATTTGAGGTTAATTACATAGAGTTGTATAAAATTGTGTATGTGTTTAGATGACATGGATAACCTAGTTTGGAGTGGTATTTATTATAGTGTGACATGATTTTTTTTTATAGTGTGAAATAGTATTTATATATATAATGTTATGGTTATTTTATAATATAGTGTTATTTTTTAAATAAAGTGGTGATATGTTTTATTTAGTATAGTTGGATATTTTGTATAATATGTGAGGTATAGTTTATGTGGATTGTTAAATTTTTACATATGCTTGAATGACTTGGATGACCTAGTGTCAAGTTGTATTTATCATAATATTAAGTGATATTTTTGTACTTTGAAGTGGTTTTTTTTAATAATATAGTAGTACTTTTTGTTTTGATATTGTGATATATTTTGTATAATGTATGATGCATAATTTGTACAGTAAATTTTATGAAGTTGTATAATTTTTCATGTGTTTAAAAGACTTGGATAACCTAGAGTGAGATGAGTTTTATCTTAGTGTGAAGTGGTATTTTTTAATATAATGTAATGGTATGCTTTATATTATTTAGTAGTAACTTTTTACAATATAACGGTATTTTTATTTGATGTTCTGATACATTTTATATAACGAGTGATGTCTAATTTGTTTTCTATGAATTGCAATTTTCTTGGAGATATAATCTTTTACTTTTAGGTGATGGCATAGATAAACCAATGTATAATGGTATTTAATTTAGTGTAAAGTAGTATTTTTATAATATATTAAAATATTTTGCATAATATTATGGTATTTTTGTAAATATAGTGATATCTTTTATATAATATTGTGATATTTTTATATAATATGATGATATCTCTTGTTTAATGCAATTGTGTCTTAGAGATGAGTAATAAATTACAAAACTAGAAGAGTTCATTAAATGTGATAACTCCAAACATTAAGATGAAGCTGGTTGAGGAAATAAAAATGCCATTTAAAAACTCATAAATGATATGTAATTTGTATTAAAATTATGCAAGGATTATGGATTTATGGTTGCTAAAAGACAAGGAAGGAAAAAAATGAGAAAAGAGAGTTTAATAGCAGAATCTTTGTATGTCATTGAGGTTGGTTACACAAATCATAAATGATGAATAAAATTGCAACCAAGAGCAAGTGCAAGAATTGGTTGTAATGCTCGAGTATATTGACATATATTTAAAGGTATTTGAACTATAACAATGTTTGAAGATGTGCACAACCATGGTATAATCCAAAGTAATGCATGCTTTATTAGGTAATATTGTGTTATGTTTAGTCAAATCAAACATAGATGATAGTTACAAAATTAAGTCGAGCCAATATATACATTATGTTGATACTAGGTTGAGGATATAAAAACATGACATATTTAAGAAAGGATTGTCCTAATCTTATAGATATGATGAGAAGAGTGAGATTGAAATAAGGATGTGCCAAAGTAATGCATGAGGTGTTCATTAGAATAAAAGAAAAGGATAACATATTTTTCTTATTAATTATGATAAGTAAGGAGCATTAAGGAATATATTTTTAAAATTTAAGTTTGTGACACTAAAAATTTTGTGGTGAAATAAAATAAAATAATTATTGAGTTCAACTTAGGGAATAAGCCAAAATTTTAGTCTTTATTCAATTAGCATATGAAATGGGCTCCAATACATGTTAGGGATCAACTTTATGTTATAATGTCATCCACATAAAGAAGCGAGGATATGAAAGCTTACTTTGATGGCTATATGCTTGTCATAGCTTTTTTAGACAATTTATTGAGTAGTATAAGATAGTATAAAGGAAAACGATTGAGCATGAAATGAAGTTTGATTATTTTTCATTAGGGAGCAATGTACCCTTATTTACATGATTAAATGTTGAGAAGGAATTTTAAAAGGCATACACCAATAGGTTTTTTAACCTTATGTAAGAAGAATTGATCAGCACTATATATTAAAAGGTGAGTAGAATATGGAACAATGGGAATAACAAGTTATACTAGGTTAAGGAGAAGAGTGAAAGGTGCACTTTTATTAGGGTGTATATAGTTACATTGACTAACTCACCCTTACAAGTAAAGTGTAGCTACATGTTGCCTAACTTTAATGAAATTATGCGTCAACTTATGTTTAATTTTTTAATAAGGTTTAAATTGAAAATTTCTTTCAAGAAAATCTATTTCTTAAAAGGTGGAAGGATTTGGTAAGCATATAAAGATAAGAGTTAGTAACATTCAAAAGGATGATGATATATATGTCAATTAATCATGGATATTAGAATAAAATTTTTATAAGATCCTTAACTATGTAATAGAGAGCCAATAAAATTTTGGTGACTTTTGTAACATATTAGATCAAGTCAATAAACACTTGCATAGTGCTATTAGAATTTACTTAGAGGGAGTTGGTGATAGCTGTAATAAAAACTAAAGTGGTGTAAATTTGTTTAATGTATATAGTAGCCATGTAAAATTCTATCGAACAAAATTCAACTTGAAAAAATAATAAAAACTAAAGTGGTACAAATTTGGTGTGTGGATATAGCTGCCATTTAAAATTATGTCCAATAGACTTTAACTTGAAAGAACCAGTTTTTTCAAAGCTAAGTAAGAGACCAAGAATAGAAAGTATGCAATCTTAAGAGGAAGAGGTTTATAGGAAGAAGCATAAAGAAAGAAAGAAAGAAAAATATAATTGACTATATTATTTTCACATAAAAATCCTATTAATTTCATTTTCTACATAATATTTGATAAGTTCTTACTTGATTATGTCCTAATGCTTAATAATTAATGTTTATGTTGCATCTAAGATACTTAGTTTGGTTTATATTTTAGCTTGGTACAAGTTTGAGGAAAAAGAATCAAAATGAGCTAAATTCATATTCTTGATGCAGTTATATTGATGTTTAACCTTATTTGCCTTAGTGGTGTAAAAGGAGATAAGTTAGAGTGAAAACAAGACAAAGAACGGAAGAATTGGAGTTACTATAGAGTTACACGCATGTGTGGAAATGTGTACACTCATGTCTATGACTTACACGACCATGTAAGTTACTAAAAACGTGCGTGAACTTGAAGACACTATTTCAACCATACGGAAACATACAGGCTGTTGTAAGTGAGTTACATAATCGTGTCCCTTTCTCCTGTATCTAGCTGTAAACATGTACCTTTGTGATTTCTGGAAAATTATTATACATGGTCACTTATTCAACCATGTAGCTAATCATGCATAATCATCAACCCTAATTATGAAGTATAAAAAGGAATTAAAAAGCAAATTAAAGGGTATATAGAGCAGAGACACCAAGGGACCCAGATTCCTCACTTTAGACGTGCGTTTTAAAGAGCTATCAACAACTATTCTTCTTCCTTCTTATTTAAAAAGGATATCAACACTTGCTAACATGTTTATGCATTGAACAATTCTAGTGATGTTGTTCCTATCTCTCTTTTGGAATTGATTATATTATTTTGAGTTTAAAGTTGAGGACTAATGTATGAATGATTTATATATGGCCTGCTAGATCATTTATATATGAATTTATTACCATAATTGTGATTTCAATTTATATTTATTGTTAATATGGTCCAATTTTTGAACTAATTATTGGGCATCATTAAGTTCTAGGTTGTGTGATAGTTAGATATAATTAAAAAGCTTAGTTTAATTATTTACAATATAAGGAAAAGGTGGGATTAACAGAGCTTGTTGTTAATCCATGGTTAATAGTTTCACAAAAAGGCATGAGAACAACGTTACAATTGATCATGCATATCTATATGAAGGTTGATATATAATTGAGAACTAGGATTAAACTTATTAATTAATCTTTGTGAATTTGAATTGTTTGATTTAATTTGTCTTCCATAATTTAATTTTATTTAATTGCATCAATTGGATTCATAAAACCACCCAATCATATTACACTGATTAGTTTATTACAAAAATTATTCATAACTCCTGTGGATACGATCCTTTCTCATCATTACTTCAAATTTGGTTCTGTAGAGTTATGCTTTAATTTTTGGTGTGTTCAGCACACATCAAAATTTTGACACTGTTATTGAGGAGTGAAGTTGATTTAGTTTTTTTATTTGATATTAATTGATGTTTTGGTATATTTGTTTATAATTGTTTTTTAGTTGTTTTTTAATCATTTTATGTTTGTTAGTGTTTGTGTATGGAAATGACTAGGTCTTCTCATTAAGATCCTTTACAATCTATCCAAAAATCGGAAGAACATTATGAAGATTATGCAAGTAGAATATCACAACTTAAGGAATAAAGCAAGGAATCGATTTAGAAGAAGCTATGGCTAATTCGAGAACTTCAAAGGAGTTTGTTGTCCCAAATTTGAACTAAAGACCTCTACACATTACTTTCCCCTATTTTACTAAGCATATTACTTTTGAGATTAAGTCTGGTTTGATACATCTTTTGCCTAATTTTCTTGGTCTTGTAGGTGAGGATACTCAGAAGTATCTTAAGTAGCTCAACGTAGTTTGCCTTAGTATAAAACCTATAAGGGTTATAGAAAAATATTGCCTTTTTGATTTGCCTGCAAGGAGTGTTATCACATGGACTAAATGAAAAGGTTATTTATGGAAAATTATTTTTTAGTATAGAAGTAACTTGTCTTCTTTCCTGTTTATGCATTTATTTAATTATTTTATCTTTTATTTAACTCTTTACCTTGTTCTATACTTATTGTATTACCTTTTTTATATTTTTATTTATACAAATTATTATGATCATCGTCATCGTTATTGTCATCATTTAGGTTATTTTTATTTAATTTTTAATTATTTAATTTTACTATTTTAATATTGTGTATGCATAATTATATATAAATATATTTTTTGTCGTATGGATTTATTAGAAACAGCCTCTCTACCAGTTATAAAATAAGACTACGTACTAGAGGACCTTCCTTGATCATGCATATTAGCGAGACTTGGCTATTGTTGTTATTGATGATGATGTTGTTGTTGTTGTACTATTAGGTTTGACCACAATCTAGAAAATTTATGTCTACTTATCTCTAGGTTTGAATGCAACTCCTTTCAATTATGCTAGATCTATTCATGGATTTCTCAATCTTAATTGCATGAAATCACATATGAATCAAAATGCTAGAAATATTAATTCAAGAATAATTAAGAACATATCATTAAATCTTAATGAAACTAAAATTGAAGTAAATAAATATAAAATCATTACAAGGTCTATCTTAGTTATCTAATCTAAGTACTAACAAAGGTTTAGTTCCTAACCATAAAAGATATAACATCAAAACTAAGGAATAAACATAAAACTAAAAGAAACATGATGATATCCCTTTTAATCTTCATGAAATCCACTTTAAAGGATGAACATCCATTCTGAATGTGTTTACTTTTTTGTTCTTCATTCTCTCTATAGACCTAGGCCATCAATTTATGTGTTCCTTAGCCATCTTTCTATTTTTACTTTTAATTTCACCTTTTATAGCTAAAAAAAATGGGGCTTTGGGTAGTGCATGGTTGCCAATATAGATGTGTGTTATGGCTATATTGATTAAAAAATTTCAAAACTTTCAATTATGAAATAAATAAGGGCTTAGTCACTGTGAGGTGCCTATAAACCAGTGAGGAGATTAGTCACTGGATCCGCCAATGGATACCCTAGTCTAAGACCAAAAAAATAAATAAGGGCTCAAAATTTGAACACGGGTATACTTATGGTCTAATAGTGCGTGGCCTTACTTTTAACTAGTTGAGAGGTTATTTTCGATAAGCCCATATAGAAAAATATATATGTGTATGTGTGTGTGTAAAATATACATATATATAATAAAGAAATAATAATTAAAAATGAAATAAAAATAAATAAGCATAAATAATAGTAATAATAAATAAAATAACAAAATACGTACATAGAAAAAACATAAAGATAAGTAATATATAAATATTGAACAAATTAAAGAATAAAAATATAATTAATTAATTAATTACACAAATAGTAAAAAAGACAAGTAAATAAATAAATCAAACAAGCCATTATAAGAAAATATTTAGGCTAAGTAAGAAAATATATAGGCTAAATAGCTAAGAGAGAAGTACTACATATTAAAAATTTAGGCTAAATACAAGATATAAGACTCAAAAGGAAAATTGTTCATAAGATCTATGAGAAAGAGAAGGACCTCTCTATGTGAGATTTTTACCCGTATCTTAGTATATCAAAGTTTTCTATTGAGAATTATGTCCTCGATAATTTTTAACAGAGCTCATTCATAATCACCTTCTCTCAATTCTTTTTTTTTTTTGAAGAGCAACCTTCTCTCAATTCTTTTTAAGTCTTCTTTTTTTCCTCTTATATTTTTTAAGTACAATCTTCTCGCATTTCCTCACTAGAGCATTAGAGTGTCTCCTTTTAATATGTCTGAACTACCTAAACCTTGTTTCTCTTAATTTTTATTAATATTGGCCACATTTACTTTATCTCTTACCATTACATTTCCGACCTTATCTTTTCTAATAAGGTTACACATCTAATAGAGCATCCTCATCTCCACCACTATTAACTTATAGCTATGTACCTATTTGATGGGTCAACACTCCACCTCATAGAGCTTGGCTGACCTAATCGCTAAATGGTCAAATTTACCTTTGAGCTTAAATGGTATCTTCTTGTTACACAAACTCCTAATACATTTCTCAATTTAAGCGACCCTGATCTGATACAGTGAACTATGTTTTCATTGATCTCTCCATTGCTTTGGATGATAGATCCTAAATACTTAAAACATTTATTTTGTGATATACTATTGATCCAATCTGTACCTCCACATCAGAAGCTATTTAATGGTATGAAAAGTTACACTTTAAGTACTCAATCTAAATCCTACTCAATTTAAAGCCCTTTGACTCTAACGTATCTATCCAAAGTTTTAGCTCAACAATAACATCCTCCTTTTTCTCATCCACTAAGATAATATCGTCAGCAAATAACATAAACCAAGATATATTCCCTTGGATATTCTTGTTGAGCTCATTCATCACTACTACAAAACATAAAGGGGCTTAATAAGGAACCTTGGTATAGCCCAAGATTAATAGCAAAATATTTTGTATGTCCTTCTATCTTATTTACTCCAGTTTTTACACCTTTATATATATATCCCTAATAACCTATATATATGTCATAGGAACTCCTTTAGCTTCTTTACACCTCCATATGATTTCCTTAGGTACCCTTTCATACGCCTACTCTAAGTCAATAAAAGTCATATTTAGGATACATTGTCTTTTCCTGTAATATTTCATTAATCTTCTAAAGAGATGTAAAGCTTCTGTTATAAACCTTCATGGCATGAAGTCAATTTGATTCTTAGAGATAGGAACATCCTTTTTCACTCTCTTCTTAATCTTCTTCTCCTATAACTTCATGGTATGACTAAGTGTAACATCCTATTACTTGTGGGAGGGTTAAAATGGTAAATGTGAGTGATTAATGAGAGTTAGAGATGCATTTCCATGTTCATGCATAATATGCCATACACTTATACATAAATAGTGAATGTATTTGCACATGAAAATAATTGTACATGCATTCATGAAT
>JANKYE010000001.1:6526338-6537278 GCA_032467995.1 Erythroxylum dillonii | reverse complement strand
CTAAGAGACTTCTATGCTTTTTCTTTCCTACACCAACCCCACTTTGCCATTTGTTTCCTCTACCCTAAGAAAAAGCAAAAGTTGGTCATTGTACTCAGTGAAGTGTGTAAATTGTGTAGAGTTTAGGCTTGAAGAGTTTGGAGTTTTTAGCAAGTAAGTAGTGAATATATCCTTGACAATTGGGGATTTATGAAATAAATTCGATAAGTTACTGTCATCTGCATGGGAAATGGCATTAATTTGTTTGTTCTTAAATACTGTGTTGTTGGGGGATGAAAAATCTGGCTATGGTGTTAATTTAGTGTTTTGAAAGATTATAAGCGTTAGGTGTTGTAAAATATTGAAAGGTTGAAAATCTGGAAAATGGTCACTGAGTGTGTTTTGGTCTGTTAGCCATAAATTTTTCTTTAGTTATCCAAACGAGATGATTCTTGATTTGGAGTAAAATAGAAACGTATGGCTACATTTCTTATGAAGATATCGAATTTCAGTTCTGTCTTTAAGAGTCTCAAAATTTCATAAAGTTAAGAGTTTGATGCAGTACGTTGGTGTATGAATGGAAAATTCATCTTTAGACTTTAGGGGCAAATTTGGGACTTAGATAAATAGATTTTAGCCAATGTGCCCTTCATAAAAGTTATAGATCTTTCTTTTATCTTTCCAACGGTATATAGTATGAAGTTTTTTTTACATCGGAGTCAAAAGTTATGATCCTTATAAGTGGAGACGTTCTGGAGATGGAAAGTAAGACGATAAAAGTGAGACGATAGAAAGTGAGACGATAGAAGTGAGACGATAGAAGTGAGACGATAGAAATGAGGCGATAGAAAGTAAGATGGTAGAAAGTGAGACGATAGAAGTGAGAAGATAGAAGTGAGACGATAGAAATGAGACGATGCAAAGTGAGACGATGCAAAGTGAGACAATAGAAATAAGACGATAGAAATGAGACAATAGAAAGTGAGACTATGCAAAAATGAGATGATACAGAAGTCAGACGATAGAATTGACCTTCGAGGTCTTCATGAAAGTTATAGATCTAGAAGTACTCTTTCCAATAGCCTAAAAACTAAGTCAATCCAACATCTTTAGTGAGAGTTATGGCTATTGCGCCAATACATGTACAATACGAGTAAAGATATGAATATGTTGGATTCTTTTGGCCATAACTTCTTCTCTAGACATCCAAATGACTTGATTCTTGGACCATTGGATTTGTAAGACATTGATCTACATCTCCACCAAGAATAATAGCTATCTGAAATTAATTGAGAAAGATTGAGTGAAAATAGTAGGATGGGTACAATGAGTGTGCTCTTAAGTAATATGAACTGGTATTATTCTACTGAACATACTTCGGTATTTTGATGGTTTCTTGAGCTCTGCTGATCCAAATGAGATGTTTTTGTTTTGTGGTAAACTAGAGACATAGGGCTACAAATGGTATGTAGAAATTGGAATCTACTTTAGTCTCTAAGATGTTTAAATTCTAGATGGAGATTTTCTGAAAATTATCATGAACATGCATTGTACATCATTCATGCCATACATATGCATTATTGAATACCTATGATTGTGCAAATGGTGATATTATGTATATTATTTTTCATAGAGGAGCAACTGGAATGTCAACCTCCAAACGTTGCTGGATGTTCTAGGCATTAGCTTCGGAAGCAACTAGTGAGTAATCCAGACAGTCTCACTCAATTAATTGTTTGTTTTAGAATATGTTTTGAATAATGACATTGATGTGGTTTGATTATGCTGATTCCAGACAATGAAGGTCCAGTGATTCTAGTGTATGAATGAGTTGTTAAAGTGCTCCTTGTATGTGAACATGACTAAATAAGTGCTTTAAAATGTGAAAATTGTGAATATGCATATGAGGCAAAAGTGTGCTCAACATTTTTACTGAATGTCGGCTACAGTCCGATGATGAATGTAGTCTAAAATGGGAATGTGCATCCATGTGATTGACTGAGGTTATGTTATGTGAAACATTCATTACATGAATGCATGAAAGATAAAAGAAGTTATGACTGGAGTCGCCAGGATAAAGAGCTTAAAGCTTAGAATATGAATAGGGCCTCAGGCTCGATTGTGAATGTACCCGGTATCCACTAAGGGATATGGGACAGAATATGCTACAGCTTGGTATCCACTAAGGGATATGAGCGAATAAAAGACACTCGGTCATAACGATAATAACTAATAAAAGTGAGTCTCACGTACATTGGAATTATAATTGATATGAGCTCTCTGTATGAATGATATGATTGGTCTGAAAGTGAGATGATATACATTATGGTTATGCAATGATGTGAATAATACATTATGTGTAATGATGTGATGCATGAATTGAGTGAGCCATCGATGATGGGTACCTCATTGAGTTTGCAAAACTCACCAAAATTACAACGTTGTCTTTTTAAGACCAAGAGACGACTCTAGTTACTGAAGAGGCTCTACCAGCCTTGTAAATTGTGATTGGCAAAAGAAGTCATGGCTCAAAGGTTGGTCAGCTGGGATTTTTGGATAGATTAGTTAGACTGTATTTATTTTCCTCACTCATGTAGTAATATTGTACGAGGTTTTGATGATGTACCTATGGAAAGCGTTGAAAGACCCAATGTAGATTTTGATTTTTGTGAAATGAAATGAGGAAAAAGTTGTTTTTAAAATGATGTGATCTTCTTATGATGCTTTTTAAGTAAATTATGACACCATGCCATATGAAGTGAATGTAGTGATCGAATGTAGCTCACCCTTATCGTAGGATATGTGCCGGAATGACCTTCGGTCATCTCGGTATGTACCATGCGGTAAGGGGGGCTACACTAAGTTGTTGGATACATCTACATTTGTTATAGGTTTGGATGTCTCATTTTTTCTTGTAGCATACTAAATCTCCACTCATCCGACATTTTAGCAAACTTAATAATCACGTTAAAAAGCTTGGTTAGCCATGTAAAACCATCATTACCTAGGCTCTTCCACTCCTATACAGATATCTTATCCGACCTTACTGTCCTTCCACTCTTCATCTCCTTCAAAGCTCTTTTAATTTCTTCCTTTATAATATATCATCAATAAATAAAGTTACAATATCTCTCAAACTTACTAACATCACCTAAAGAGATGTTGTCCTCTACGCCTTCATTAAAAAGGCTATAGATGTATTTCTGCCATCTTCTTTTTATGCCATTTTTAATCATAAGCATCTGCCCTATTTCATCTTTTATACAATAGACTTGATTTAAATCTCTTGCTTTTTGTTCTCTAACTCTCACTAACTTAAACATATCCTTTCCTCCATCTTTAGTTTCCAATTAGTGATATAATTTCTTGTAAGCTCTGCTTTCAGCTTTTGAGATTATCTCTTTGCCTCTTTCTTTGCCAGCTTGTAACTTTCTCTAGCAACTACTCTCTCCACTCTCTCCTTACAATTAGGTCGATTGTCTACTTTATGAGAAAAATAGTCAATTTGAGTTTTTATAGTTCTGCTTTTAAAAGTCATCAGGTAATCCTCGTTTTCTTAAAAAAAGAGTTAGCTATCACCAACTAAATGCTACCGCTAGATCCAACAAAACTGTCCAACTTTCATTCCTATCACTATGCCCAAAACTTCTATAAACCCATGAATATTCGTCCAAGATTCTCCCTATATGAACATTAAAGTCTCTTGCTAGAATAACTCTCTTGTTAGGGGGGATTTACTGAATCACCTTATCTAGCTCTTCCCAAAATTAGCGTTTAAGTTATTCGTCCAACCCTACTTGAGATGCATAAACACAGACCATATTGAAAACAACACTATTCATTACAATCTTTAAGGGCATAATTTTATCATTGGTCCTCTTTATTCCCACGGCTTGATGTATGAATTCCTTGAAAACTAAGATACCTACCTCATTCTATTGTCTTAAGCTCATTAATTTCCTTTGCTTTAGTCATCGTCCACTTTGTTTTGTGGATGTACACTATATAAATCTTGTATTTATCTAAAATTCTCACCAATTCAAAAGACTTTGCAAAAACTTATCTATAATCTATCCACATCATCTCTTTTCCTAGACCCAAAATTGACCAAAGAATTAGCTCTTACTCTATCATGAGAAGTTAAAGCTACCACTCCTATCCTAATGATCAACATAAGCTATAAAAGATAAATCTTACATGTCACTCTAAGATTACTCAGAAAGGAAACAAAAAACTGATTTTTTATTTCAAAATTAGGCACCATATTAAACGAATGTAAAAATTACAAGTAAACACAATAACAAAAAAAATCAAAATTTGCTGGTCTAAATTTGAACCAATGTGAGGTCCTATATCCACTATACTGTAGGTATTTCACATTCTAAAAAAAAGGTTAATTACTAAAAAAATCCAAACTTTTTTCAAAATTTCAATTTTAAAATTATAGCTCGAACTTTAAAAAGTAGCAATAAAATATTAAAACTTTCAATTTTTTTAATTCTAGTCTGAACTTTAAAAATTAGCAATAAAATGCTCAAACTTTCAATTTTTTTTTCAATTTTAGCCCAATGTTAATGTTTCTATTAAGTTTACTGATGTGACTTGACGCGTGTTTCAAAAACCTTAACTAGTATTAATACACGTCAACCAAAATTAACATAACAAATGAAGATTAGTAAAACGACGTCATTTAATTACATAATTTAAACTACGTCGTTGTTTAAAAATAACTTAAATTAGATTACGCAACCCTGACGATCTTACGCTTTGATTTCAAATTTTCCCTTCAATTTCAATTTGCTCTCTCGAGACTCTTACCCTTCAATTTTCTGATTACGCAACCTCGATGTCCTCACACTAAGTGCATCAGGAGATTTAATTAAACACGAAGAGCTTACTGGTATAGTATACTATAATGCGAAAGTAGTTTTGAGTGTCAGAAGAACAAACAGAAAATAAAAGGCTAAGGATATTGAGAGAGCAACAGATAATGTCGGACTAGAATTAAAGAAAATTAAAATTTTAAGTATTTTAATGTCACTTTTCAAAATTTAAGTGAAAATTATAAAAAACTAAAATTTAAACATTTTATTGCTTCTATTTTTTAAGTTTGAAATATAATTAAAAAATTAGACTTTTCTTATTAATTATCCGGAAACAAATATCTGCTGTAGGTAAGGTCAGCTGACCCCACCTTGCCAAATCCTCCTAATCCACAACGCCATGTACAGACTAACGTATCTATTACACATAAAAGAAAAAGAAATGAAAAACTTCCAGGCAGCCAAAGCCAAACTAAAATTAGAATCGATATTCTTTTCTTTTTTCTCCAATCCTAACACTGGAAGATTTCCGGGAAAAACAAAATGGAAATTTATGGCTTTTCAGATTATGGGCGTCAGATGTTATAAGTAAAAGCTGTGACCGTTGCGTCGCCCTTCCTCTTTCCCCACTTGTGTGACCGAATTTCCCGATAAACAGACAAAGCTTTGCCCTATCGGAAGTGACAATCGATAAAGGGTTTCGTATTTATCAACTTGCCTCGAATCTAGCAATATTTTGGAACAGAGAAGGCAGAAATTATCCCAATTTTGGTTTGAACGAATTGGTTTAAGCAGATTTTGGAATTATATTTCTTCTTCTTCTTTTCTTTCGAGAAAGAGAGGCAAAATAAAAATGATGAGAAGGCAACAACAACGAGATCAGCAATCCAGAGTGTTCTACGAGTTATCAGCTCTGGTTCTTAATCTGCTCCGCTCACCTCCCTTCCCCGACCAAGCTCCGGCGTCGGGTTCTTCTTCGTCGTCGAGAAGGTTGCCGGTGGAAAAGATATCTCCGACGGGGTTTGTGTGGCTGCTGCTGGGGATGTCGGTAACTTTGATGGTGTGTGGGTCGGTGACCTTTTTTATAGGGTTCATGTTGATGCCATGGGTTTTGGGATTGGTGATGTTGCTTTATGTGGCTGGGATTGTGTCAATGATATCTATGTTGGGTCGTTCTCTCCTTTGTTACGCTATGCCTCCTCCGTCTCCAAGGAAGGAGATTCCTGGTAATTTAAAGTTTTGTCCTTTTGTTTGGAAGCATTTTCATAGAATCTTGGAGGTCGTGTTATTCATGTCAATTAGATGTTTTGGCCTTTTCAAAATTTGTAGAAGTAGAGAGAAAAGTGGGCTTTTTGTTCCATTACAGTGTTCATTCAAGTTTGTGGCGTTGTTGTTTTCTGTCATGTAGATTGTATTAGTAATTGGAGTTTGTTTCCTGTGTGAAATAGTACTTATTTGAGTGCTTATCCATTAACTTATACATGTATAACTTATTTGTTTGCTGTGTGAAATAATTAGTATTTGAACGCTATTCCATTAACTTATACATTTTATAACTGAGCCCTGGGTTTATTAAAGACCTACATTCCCACAGCTTATGGAGCCTCAACCTGTAACATGCAAGTTATTAACCTTAATGGTTTTGAGTAGTACTGAACCTATCAATCTCTGACCTTTCTATGGTTGATCTTCACAACACCCCCTTATGCGGATGATGCTATTTGTGCTTTTAACTTCCTTTTGCATAGAAATGTGCACCACCACGGCCATAGCAGCAGCAACAGCAATAATAGTAATTAATAAATAAAAATTTAGTTTCCGTTGGGTTCTTATCTTTTTTCACTAATAGCTGCCACATTTGGGGTTTAGATTCAATCAAGAACGGCGTATCATCGATTTTCTTTTGTCAACTGTGGGGTGAGATGGATATTCAGTTACATGCATGAGAGATTAATTCTTTGTATTCGCCAGATGCATGATCTTTTACCAATTTATGTGTTTTGGAATTGCTGTTTATAGAGTTTCTACTTGGAATGGTATCAGAATCAGTACCTTGCTATGATCTGCCATGAGGAACCTTACTATCAACAAGTACGATAATCTTGTTGTATTATTATGTCCTGTCAAATCAGTACTAGTAAAAAATCTGATATATTTTCTTAATTGACTATAACTTCTTCTAATCTGGTGCTACAACGTTGTTGTCAAAATGTGATAAATACAGATCTTAGGAACTGAAGTTGCTTAGGTTACATCATTTACTAATAATGGTAAAACACGAATATATGTTAGCTGTAATTTCGGAAGCTTCAGATGGAAGTTTGCGTCTGAAGCTTTTAGTTACGTGTAGGTTTTAGGGTGTTGAGAATTTTTTAAATCTCAAGTCTAGTGTGCTTTCTGCACTTTTTGATCAATTGGACAACCACATTGATGGTTGTGTTGTGGCTTGCCCTTGTTATGACTGTAAAATTTGCAGCATGAACTTTGCCTACAAACAAAATCTGAGACAAACCTGCGTGGTGTCAGATTTTGTCTTTGAACCTCAATGTGGATGTAGTAGATAGTAGATATAGTTCACATTCTGTTCTAATGCTGTAGTATAGAAGGGTTTGTACGCAAAACTTATCTACATGTCCTTGATGGAATATTAAGTATGTGGCAAATATGTTTTGTTATAGGTTTGTGTGGAAATTGAGTCTTGCCACTTTCTTGGTCGGTTGATTAATACTTTTTTGCTGATAACTGCTGCAGCTTGGAAATTTTTATGAAGATAAAAGACTGTATTCAGGGAGGTGTATTGATTTACTGGAGGATTCAGCAGCACTGATGTTCCGGTAAGTGATGCTAGTTCAGAGGACAAATGGAATATGAATTCTACCCAACTTCTTTCAAATATTGATGCAAGAGTTGTTGATACCTGTTCTTCCTGGTGGCAGAGATTTGTGCATATGGGTTCATTTAGTAGAATACATAGAATTTGGACTTGTGTGTAATAAACAACATATTTTAGTTTGTTGGAGGGAGCGGGGGAGGTTTGTCCCCATTTTACCACTGTTACAATATAATATCTAATCTTCTCTTTTATCAGTTTCTGCCCTTTCCAGCTTTTTGTGATAAATGCAAGAGACTAGACGATTTATACGAAATTTTCGCTTGTGATTAAGGGCAGAGCCGAAGATGAGGCCTGGTCAGTGTGGAATATTAGGAGTAAAATTTATATATATATGTGTGTGTATATAACACAGGACAACGCTTATTTAGTGTCAGTAGATGTTGATTCATGTAATATCTATCTTGACAACAAATTATTAACATAATAAAATATGTATTACAAGTATAAGGGTTATAGTTCAATTAGGTGTTGTACTTCGTTTACACAGCTTGCCAATTAGGGTTAGGGTGCCCGTGATCTAGCTGGCTGGGATAGGTCAGCTTGTGGTTTAGCCCGACTATAGGTATGTTCTAACGGACGGCTCACGGCGAGTCAAGTTAATTTGACCAATCTTATAATTTTTTTAAAATGTTAGAAACGATGTCATTTTTAAAATAATAGTCCAATCACAGGTCAAGCTGATTAGTATGTGCTCGAATCGTGACTTAGTCGAGTCGGTCACTTTTAACCCACACGTCGTTAAAATAAGGCCAGGCTGGACAGATCAGGCCACAAATATTGATAAAGTGAAGATTGAGGTCCTGCCTTACGTAATGAATTTGGATTGGATTGTCATAAGTTCAGATCAGCTGTCTTTGATATTCTGTTTCTACATGAGTATCTATCTATTTATTTTATTTGGTCTTATTTATTAGATGCGTAGATTCTCATGAAACATAATAATCGGAACATTGCTATTATTATATTTTTGTAACTTGACAGTCAACTTAGTGAGCGAGGATAAAGTTTGTACGACTGCAATCAAAAGTTGTTCTGGAATCATTAATAAAAATGCAGAACATGTCAATTAATGATGATTAGGAACTGAGAATGACGCCTCTGCTCCTGTAGCTTAATGCCACCAGAGATGACAGCTTCATTATCTTCTCAATAAGTTCAGCAATTCCTCCATGATTACGACGTGGAAAACTATTTTGGCTGATTGTACCCTGTTAATCCAAGGACGCGACTAGGTAACGCGTGGGAGTGTTAAGTCAGTAATTATTTTTAATAAATATGATAAAATAGATATAAATAATGTTTATATTTACAAAAATTTAATTCATTTTTTTAAAACACCTTTCAGTAGCATCGAGTTTATCTTTCACTTTATAGAATGTAAATAAGCAATTTGACAACTTACAAAAGTTTATATTTTTAGAATACAAAAAAAATCATAATTCCTAAAAAAATACTACTGCCATGCAAGAAATTGATTCCAAGGTAATATCAAAAAATGCCACAAGTTATTTCTTTACATATTTAACTTTAATATGTGAATATCCAAATAGATGTTAGCACAAGTTCTGCCATAGTTTATTACATACCAAACCATGGAGAAAATATCATCATCCCTTTCAGATATGTAACAATTTTATTTTTATATAAGAATGTCATGATTAAGTATAAATAATTTCATATCTCAAGACATATAATATATGTAATACCTACTTAATGTTCAAAAAGAAAAACCCATCAATTATTAAAAATGAGTACCCAGTACACTTTAAATTGGAAATATCATTTATGAATAACATGAATATGTTGCTGCAACACAAAATATATTAGTATTTTATATATCGAGCTCTTACGGAGTAGTCAATTGGTGGAGTAAAGGTATGGGGTCAAAAGTTCTTGTGTTTAAATCCTTCTACCTATGCTCTCTCGATTGAACCTGTCGTATAGGGCTTGCCTAGTACGGAGTATCCAGTTGGTGTGATTTGCAAATTATTACATCAATCTAAAGGTTTATTCAGTTGAAACCAAAACGTTGGTCCTCTTAAGCTTTTTAAAAATCAATTGATTTGATTCAATCAGCCAATTCAATCAGCTCATTACCAAACATAATAAATAGCTGTTTAACATAGTTAATCAGTTAAACATGGTCAATCAGCTAATTTTTAACTGATAAGTTATTCACCAAAGGGGGCCAATGTTATTACTATTTAGAAAAAGACTGAATGGTACATCCTTTATAGGCATTCACTCGAGTACATCTATCAACAACTTCTAGGACAATTTATGGACTTCAACCAATGATCTGAATACCGTTCCGTACTGAACGGTACCGGGATCCAATATCGAGAAAAAAATTCGGTCGGTACTGGCCGGTACCACAGATACCGGAAAAATCCGGACAGTTCCGCAAAATTTAAAAAACCTAGGGACTAATTTGCAAATAACCAAAAATTAACCCTAAAATAACTACCCCCACCCCCGACTTTCGGCCACCCATACCTCTTCTCTTTTCTCTGTCGCCCGTCGTCTGCCTCCGTCTGTCCCTCCGCCACCTAAATCTCGCCGGTTGTCTTTCTCACGCCGCGTCGCCGCCCCTCCCTCGTCTAGATCTGGACTCCGGTGGTCTCCTCGAGTCTTCCTCTTCTCATCCGTCCATCTATCATCTTTTGGTGGTCTCGTCGCTCGCCTCCGTCGCATCGTCCACACCGCCTACATACACTGCAACCAACACTGCCGGCCCACCGACCCAAGTGAAGACCCAGTGACTTGAACCGAACGGAGTACCAAATTTTTTGGGTGTGTATTGACTAGTAAATGGAATTTTTGTGTGTGTTGTGGATTGGATTTGCCGTGTATTAGAGTATTAGTGTTGATCGGTTGATGAAAATGTTGTCGGTGGGTGGAGTTGTGGAGGATTGGGTTTAGAACTTTGGATGCTGTTAATTTCGGTTCAACCAAAATTGTGATTTGTGAGTTATCAACTTTCAACCGAAATATGAAGTTTGAAATTGGATTTTGGAATTGGATTTTAGCATTTTGGAATTGGAAATTGGAAGTGGATTGAAAATTAAATTTGGAATTGGAATTGGAATTGGATTTTGGATTTAGATTGAAAATTAAATTTGGAATTAGAATTGAATTATTATATTGGATTGGAAATTAAATTTGGAATTGGAATTGGAATTGAATTTTGGAATTGGATTGTAAATTAAATTTGGGATTGGAATTGGATTTTGGCATTTTGCATT
>JANKYE010000001.1:6515847-6526238 GCA_032467995.1 Erythroxylum dillonii | reverse complement strand
CTTCTTCTTTTTATTATAGTTAAGTAATTATGTAGATTTCTTAAGAATATTTTTGTCTAGCATATTCTCAATTTTATTCTCAATTATTTAGAATAAACTTAAAATAGATAAAAATAAGGAGTCATACATTTACTTATTTATCAAACTCAAAGAATAAGTAAATTCTTGAATTATACTCCCTTTCATCTAAAATAAAAGTCGTTTAAGAGGAATGTGCACCTATTAAGAAAGTTAATGAAATGCTTAATATACCGTTATTAATTACATGTTGAAGTGCCTTAAAAATATAATATGTGTAATTAAGATGTAAGAGAAATGAAAGGATAACTTTAGAAGTAAAATCATAAACATACATAAAAGGTCACAAAAGATACTTATTTTAAATAATTAAAATATCTATAAAACAACTTTCATTTTAAATAAGAGATAGTATATTTTATAAGTTTTCTTCGACCAAACAAACAAACAACCTGTTGAGGAATCTCGAAGACCGCCCTTCATAAGCATTTAACTTCATTCTTTATGAGTAAATGGCCATCAAGTTATCTTTTAACATAAACATGGAGTTCCAATTTTTCAACAAAGCTTTAAATAATCTACAATATGGGCTACTAGTATTTGCTTCCTCGGGCGAGTTCCCGCCCGTAGGTCTCTTCCACAGCCCTTCCATTGCTCTTTCTTGTTTACTCTTCCCTCTCTGCCCTTCGTTTTATCCATCTTTTTTGTTCTTCATTTCTACCTCTATACTTTTTTGTCCTAAGCTACTCTCACATAGGGGGTGAGGGTAATTCATTTATTAACTTTACTATTTTTGGAACAAATTTTCAAACTTCCTAAAATTTTCTTATCTTGCTTATCCTTTTTGGCTAATGTCAATTCGTGGTCCCCATATTGAGATTAACAATTAACTGGGGGGACCCTCTTACCCTTTGGTCCCTCCCTCATCTTTAGGGAAACTAGCACCTGCAACTCCTCTGAAGAGCTAGGAGAATATAAAAGCCATAGAAAAGAAATCTTGGTCAAAAGTTGTTGGGGAAGATTCTTGTAACCACAAACTCACCTATTTCCCTCCTGGAAACTCGCGTAATGTTATTTCTCCCCTATATATGTATTAAGGCATGGTGCTAACAGGTGGAAAAATTCTTTGGTAATGTACTTTATTGACAAGAGACCATCCTTTCCCATGGTGAAAAAATAGGCTGAGACAAAATGGTTGAGCAGACAAGGTTCTGATAAGCCAGGAGGATTTTTTTCATCATCACTTTCACAGATCAACAATATGGTATCACGGTCCTAGAGCTTGGACTTTAGCATTTCACTAGAAATCCCCTCATTATACAACCCTGGAAAGTAGGCATAGAGTTTCATAGATGCATAATCAAGTATGCTCCAGTTTCGGCAAATTAATATACCTTTAGAATATTGGAGCCCCTTTAGTATGAGCTATCTTGCTAACTCAATTGGGAGGCTTATTAAATAAACCTAAAGATGATGTAGGGAAGATAGGATATGAGCAGTTGTGCATTAAAGCCGATGTTACTTTTCCACTTCCTGAAGTTCTTAAGCTCAAAAGACTAGATGAAATAGGGACCTTGCAGAAATTGCAATTTTGGTAACTTACAAGTAGAAGCCTCAATCAAAAGCAAAACTGAGCGGAGGCCTGTAGGGACAATTATTAAGGAAGGACAACTAATTGAACAGTTGGAGGAAGGACTAGATAATCCGAGCTCTAGAGAATGGTACGGAAGTATACGAGCACTCTGAATAGTAAAGGAAAATTCTACAAAATAAGGTAATTGAAACACGGTAGCTAGAAGAAGAAGCTATTGGACACACCTTTAGCACAGAGGCAATTGTGCAGGAAATGGAAACTAATGCTAGTGCCAATGCAGATAAATGAGAAGACCATGAGAATCTATACAATATTGAAAAGGACGGGAATCATATTACTCCAGTAGTTAGAAGATTTGGCTGAAAGAAAACAAAAAGGAGCCTTGCTCCTAACAACTCTTAATGTCTATTGTTGCTTGGAATGTTAGGGATCAAATAATCCCAAAAAAATAGCTGGTAGTACAAGACTATATCAATATAATAAATTTAGGTATCTATGGCGTTTTAGAGACAAAAATCAAGGAAAGTAGATTTCAAAAGCTATGGATCTTACAAAATGATTGGAAGCTAATTACTGACCACAAGGATCACCATAATGGGGAAATCCTAGTGGCACTCAACACTGTTCTCATGGAAATTCACTCCTATCAGTCCAGCACACAAGTAATTCATATATGGAACACATTAAAGGACTAAAACCTAAAGGCATGTCTAAGCTTCATCTAAGCAGCTAATACTAGTTTCCAAAAGAATGTTCTTTGGCAGGAATTAAGCCACTCAGAACCCATGGATGATATTTAGAGACTTCAACTGTACCCCATTTCACTTATAATCTGTTGGTGGTATGGAATCTATATAACTATGCAAAGCTTTCTATGCTAGCATCTATAATGTTGAGGTCACTGATTTAAGTTACCGAAGGAACCAGCACTTCATATAGAAAAACAAAAAATGTGAAATGGTTCCTGAGAAGGAAGGTTGATAAGGCTCTTATAAACCATAAATAGATGATGGAATTCCAAGATGCAAAGGCTAACTTTGGCCTATCCTAATTTCTAGTGACTTCCCTATTGAAATTTATAATCTTGTAAGAACTTATACAAGGATCATCTTATTCCGATTCTTCAATTTCCTAACTAGTTACAATGGATTTTAGTAAGCTCTAAAGTAGGTAATCTAGGCAAATATTGATGGCTACGAATAATTTAAACGTGTTAGCTTAAGATCATCAAATGAAACCTTAAAGAGTTACACAAGAGGATTACAACAGATAATATAATGGACATTCAAACCACCAGAAGAACTCTTGAGAATGCTTAATTAAAATTATACAATGTTCCTGATAATGTAAAGCTTAGAAGTGAGGAAAACTAGTTCAGGATGAACACATTCAAGCTTTAAATTATCACCACTCAATCCTAAAACATAGTCAAGAAGGTATGGTTCAAGAAGGTGATAAGTGTACCATATTTTACTTCAAAGCTATATTAGTAAGAAGTATCAACGGGATCAACTGCATTGAGAATGAAGATGGTGTGATATTTTGGGGTCAAGATAACATTAAAACTTAGCCAAGAGATATTTCATCAATATAATAGGAACCAGAAGAGCAGGAAATACCTCAATCCAAGCCATGCAAGTTTTCTTAAATTCAATATAATAATTACCAGTGAATAAACTATATGCTTAAGCAAAGAGTTTGCTTAGGAGGGTGAGCTCAAATCCTTAATTCCCAATGAGGCCCTAGGGCTTGATGGTCTGAACGGACACTCCTCCAAGTATTCCTAGAATTGGATCAAGGTTCAAACTTCTAAAGTAATCCTATAATTATGCTCCGGAGGTGCTCTATTGAGTGCAATAAATCAAACTACATCTCCCATGTTCCTAAGCTGCCTAACCTAGTTAAATGAGTGACTTCAGGCTTATTTAATGTCGCAACACTTTTTATAAACTAATCTCTAAGATGCTAACTATCAGAATGAAGTATGTTTCAGCTTTAATGTCTCAAAATCCTAAGGTGCTTTCATTCAAGGCAGAAATATTGGGGATAATATCCTAACAGCATAGGAGTTATTCAGAGGTTACATAAGGAAGGGAACATGTAAAATGTGCCATAAGGGTTGATTCCAGGAAAGTCTTTGATTCAGTCAAGTAGGAGCTCCTAATCCAAGCTTTGGAAGTGTTAGGATTCCCTGAAAAATTCTTATATTGGATTAAGCAATGCTTTACCAGTAAAATTACGACATCCTAGTGAATGGAGAGCCATCCCAATGGTTTAGTGGAGAAAGGGGTATGAGAGAAGAGGACCCTTGTCTCCTTATCTCTTTTCTATATATATGGAGGTCTTATTGCAACCTGTAGCCCATAACATTGCTTAAAGTTCAATATTCAAGTATCACAAGAAATATAGCAGACTGAAGTTGTTCAATTTTACTTTTGTATATGATCTTTGTTGTTTTGCAAAGCAGAAGCTCCACAATCAATTTAGTAAAACTCAAGAGTGAAAATCAATTGAATTCCCAAAAAAAAAAGAGGAGTGAAAATCAATTTTGACAAAAGTACCATGATGCTCTCTAAGAATGCAGCTTCACTTGAAGAGGAACTAGGCCATATTTCCCACATGGATGTGATTCAACCTCCTGTTACTTACCTAGGAATCCTCATCACCACTATAACAAATTCCTACATAAAACATTCTTTATTTTTTCTATCCAACAATACATTTGGGCACAAAGCACTTCCACGAATAATTACAAAACAGCTGTTAAACTCGTTCAGGTTGTACCCTGAACTAAATGACATAGACAAATTTGTGGACCTTCAATCTACCAGATGAAGCTTACAAACAAAGATGAAAACTCTTATTTATTAAAGAACTAACACAAGCATTAGAATACCAAGAGTTACAAAGTCCCAAAGCTCCTAGCTTTCATCAATATTTTAGCAAATTCATTCTATTAAGCACCTAGAAACTGCAGATTGAAGGATGAAACAAAACCAGAGATAAGTATATGAGAAGCAGAATAACAAATAAAAGCTATTACACAAAAACAACCCGGGTGAAAAACTTAGCAATTCCTATCCTGAATAGATGTGAACACCAACTGCGATCAGAAAGATGGTGATGAGGCCAAAGAATATGATGGTGTGGACAAGTATCGAAACGCCACTTGTCTGCATATTCCCAAAATCGACCACTCTGTTTCTTCCAGGCAACTGAAACAACAAACCTGGACTTAGTAGAACAAAAAGCACAAATGCGATTACCACCGGACCCCAATCCGCCATTTCTGTTTCTGTTTGGTCGTCGGCCTTCTTTGCAAAGTTCTTTTCTTTGTAGGCAATAAAGATGAAGAACTTAGGAGCTGATGTTTGATCTGGTTGTAGGTTGATAGGAAAGAAAGGAATATAAGCATATTAAAAATCTGTACGTTGCGTCTCTGATAAGAAATATATTATTGTACTTCATTGGCACAGTCGGTGTATTCTGTATTCACGCACCGCAATGGCACATGACTGTTTAATTTCTCTGCAAGTAATTGAATCATTATTTCTTGCCATTGATCATACTTTCATGCACATTTGTAAAGCGAAATTTCTATCTATTATATAGTTCTTATTGGTAGTGAAGTGTACTTAATTTTCACGACCTTGTTTTCGTTCATTACACGTTATGTTCATAAGCACGGAGCAGTTAAAATTCTGTCCCTGATTACGTCAGAACAAAATCTGAAGCACTGCTCAGTAAACTGTAAAATTCAGTTGTGGAAATTCTTCTGTCTGTCTTTAGTGCTTTTCAAGTAGAAAGTTTCCAGCTTCTCACAAGATATAAATTTGGAGGAAAGACTAGCTACCCAAATGCTTGTATGAGTTCAAAAGAGAAAGATAAAAGTTAGTAGCTTGCTGAAGACTGCAAAGTTGGGAATTCATTGCAATAACCGCCCTGTGGTGCAAGTACGATTCTTACCGATAAGTAAGCAGTATCTACGGGGGTATACTCCCAAGTAAATGATACTATATTTTATCAGATACTCCCAAGTAAATGATAGCCAATGTCTAGAATGAGGAATAGGATGAGCACATTGGGCCTGAGCCTGATCAAAACGCAGATGCTAAAAGCATTAATACCATGCCATTTAATCGACATAGTATTTGTTCCAACCTTCATTTTAAGGTCAAGATATAGCTTATGGACTTGCCGCATTCACTGGATTGGTTCTATCCGACAATTATATCAGAATTTATAGCAACACCGTTAAGCAGAATGTCTTTGTCTCACTCTCACTCATCAAACAAATGAGGCAAACATTAGTAACCGGAAGAGAGAGGCATTCCGATCTTTTACACATCATTAAACCATGGTCCTGTAGTTGGTCAAGCCTTTTATGTCTCACTATTAATTATCAAATCAATTGCATTTTAATCGAAAAATCACAAGCTCATTGAAAGGAACTTTACTTTAATTACTGAATCAATCTGTCATCAATGATGTCCACTCTGAAATGTTACGATTGAATAGACCACTTCATATTGAAATAAATCAGCAAAGACCCCCCAAAAAATTAACGTTTACAAGTATTAAAATTACTCCTTGGTCTTATCATTAACCAAGGTAGAGGTGAACTCTAACGGCAAGCAAGAAGGCGCAAATGAGAGCAAAGTACAGGATTGCGTGGACCAAAACCGAAGCACCACTGGTCTGAAAGTTGCCAAAATCGACGCACCGGTTACGACCTGGCAACTGGAACAAGAGCCCAGGAGTCAAAAACACAAAAAGAACCACTGCAATAAACACTGGACCCCAATCCGACATTTTTCTTTCCACTGTGCTCTTCTTCTTGTCTGTTTCTACTCCAAAGCTTGCGGGAGAGAAACACAATAAGAAGATAGCTATGATAACTTAGACGATAGCTTAAATGGGGTTTGGGAAGTAAGCGAACAGAAGTTACTTGAGATTCTCTTGCCGTTCCATTTGTGATCATGATGGTTTGCTAACACGTGATTACTTTGCAAGAGAAGAGAATAACTTGATAGGTTTGCTTAGTTTCTTGGACGGTGTACTCGTAAAGAGATACTCAATTGTTGGTTCTTACGTTTATCACTGCTTAGTTTCTTGGACGGTGTACTCGTAAAGTGATAATTGTTGGTTCTTACGTTTATCATTGCGACAAAAAGCAACTTTGGCTAAAAATTAAAAAAAAAAAATCATCGATAAAGGATTATTGGCGACGCCAAAAATATCGCTAAATTATTGTAGCCTAGATTTTTTTTTTTTTTGCGCTAATGATGGTTAGTTTTTACTTATATTTTATTTTGACTATTAGCAATATTTAGAAAAATTATTGTCAATACTTTTCAGTTATGCTTAGTTTTCATAGGCAAAAACTATTAATTACGTTTCAAAAAACGTAGTCAAAAGTTTTGATTATGTTTTCATCTACATTTTTTTAGGCATAGTTAAAAGTTTTTAGCTATATTTTATAAACATAGTCAAATATTTTTAGTTACATTTATAAAAACGTAACCAAATAATTTTAGCTATGTTTTGTAAAATATAATCAAATTTATAATTTACATTTTAACAAAATGTTAGATCATGTTGAATTATAATTATTTGTTACATTTTTAATTCATATTATTGTAAATAATATATATATTTGTTGTTAATTTATTATACAAAAATAATTGATAATTTGAAGCATTGTATATAAAAAATAAAAATTATTAAATTTCCCCGTGTACAAGATTTTAGTTACAAATGTAATAATACTTATATACAAAATAATAATTACAGAGATTAGTTAACAAGATTAATACAAATCTCTAAGCCCCTTTGCATCTTCTTCAAATATGTAATCAGATAAAAAGTATTAATTTTGTCTCCACTGCTTTGATAATTTAGGCCAAGTAATTTTTTGAGGTACTTTTCATATTTGACCAACTTTTTTTTTTCAGTTTGTTGTAATTGAACCTTAAGCGACTTGTTTTTCCTCTTGAAGATGTTGAATATATATAGATCTTGATGAGAATGAAATATTTGGCTCAAGGTCAAACTCAAGACTTTTAATATAACTAGAACATGTACCAAGTACGGTATTGCAAATGTCTTCTACATTTACCTCATTCCCTTTAGACATTGATTTTTGTAACAACTCTTACATCTTATTCTAAAATTAAAAAAAACAAAACTAATATTCAGTGCAAATATTATTAGTTAGTACCAAGGATATGAATATCGTTCCGTTCTGGCCGGTGCCATTCCAGCTGGGAACCGGAACGGAACGAGCAACTATCGGTACCGGTTAAAAATATCGGTTGGTATCGGTGATTTTCGATCGGTACCGATAGCACCAGACCATATCGGCCGGTACTGTAAAGTTTAAAAACCCTAGGGACCTAATTGCAAATTTGAAAAAAATTTAACTTAAAAATTCCTACCACCTGGCTCTTTCGGGCTTTCTCTACACACGCAGACGCTCCTCCTCTCCTTCTTCTCTCATCTCTGTGCCACGCCGCCTCCTCCTTGCTGTCGCCCCCCGCCTCTTCTTTTCTCACCGTCGCCGTCACTCGCCTCCTCCTCGACGCTCGCCTCCTTCTCCACTTCTCGCTGCCTTCGCTTCGTCATTCCTCCATGCAGACCCGACGCCACCACCTTCTCCGCTCCTTTCTACCGCACCGCAGCACCACGACACCGTAGGGAAGCCACCAGAGATGCAACTGAAGCCACCGGAGACAATTCGACACTCTGACTCGTGACAAAACCCGAAGACCCGTCAAGACCCGAAGTTAGTTTTATGAATTTTTTCTGATTTCGAAAATTTCATGCTTAATTAAATTTTTTGTTGTGATGGATACTTGGATAGTTGGATTGTGAATTTCTGATGTATTTGGTTGGATCGGTGTTGGAGACTTGGATGGTGTTTTTTGTGTTGTTGACTTGTTGTGTGATATTGGTTTTGGAATTTTGGTTGGATCATGGATGATGCACAGTGTTGGTTGGATGATGCACTGTGTATGAAATTATTTGGTTGGAGATTTGGAGTTGGAAATGTGATCTGAAATTTTGAATCTAAAATAAATGTCATTTGTATTGGTTTGGTTCATAGATGTTTGGTTTGCAATTTGGTTTGATTATATGAAGTTGCAAAATTATAAATTAAGGGCATAAATTTATAACATAATGAAACATGTTTACCTTGAAAGTTGACCAGAAAAAATTGTAATTTAAGGCACATAATTATAATATAATGAAAAATCCTTTTTAAATCAACAAATGTAGAAATTGAACTTGCATTGGTTTGGTACTTCAATTGGCAATACAAAAGGGCTATTTTTAAGAGTTGAGATCTTTATAATCAAATTGAAAATTTTGTAACTCTTAATTTGAAAATTATGATACTATAAATAACATACATATAATTTTGTACTCTCACATGATTTTTATCAAATTAAATATTAGTTTTATAATAAAATGAAATTGTTGATGATGATTAAAATGGAAGTTGTTAATGTATATTTTGTGATTGTGTGAAATTGGAAATTGTTAGAAATTAATAAAAATGGAAGTTGTTAATGTATTTTTTATGATTGTGTGGAATTGGAAATTGATAAAAATGGAAATTATTGATGTATGTTTTGTGATTGTGTGAAATTGGAAATTGTTGAAAATTAATAAAAATGGAAATTGTTGATGTATGCTTGTGATAGTTAAAAATTAGAAATTGTTAGAAATTGATAAAAATGGAAATTGAAGATGTATGTTTTGTGATTGTGGGAAATTAGAACTTGTTGGAAATGGAATTTGTTGATGTATGTTTTGTGATTGTTAGAAAATGGAAATTGTTAGAAATTGATAAAAATGGAAATTGAAGATGTATGTTTTGTGATTGTGGGAAATTGGAACTTGATCGAAATGAAATTTGTTAATGTATGTTTTGTGATTGTTGAAAATTGGAAATTATTATATATTGATAAAAATGGAAATTGTAGATGTATGTTTTGTGATTGTGGAAAATTGGAACTTGTTGGAAATAGAATTTGTTGATGTATGTTTTGTGATTGTTGGAAATTGGAAATTGTTAGAAATTGATAAAAATGAAAATTATAGATGTATATTTTGTGATTGTGGGAAATTAGAACTTGTCAGAAATGAAATTTGTTGATGTATATTTTGTGATTGTTGAAATTGGAAATAGTTAGGAATGGAAAAATAATAATGAATGTTTTGTTTTTGTGATTGACTGATTGTTAGAATTGGAAATTGTTAGAAATGGAAATGACATTATGATTTTTTTGTAATTGTTAAAGTATGTTTTGTGTTATTATATATGTTGAATGTTTTGAATTGTTAGCATTTGACTTATACAGAATGAGTTATATTATATAAGATGGATATGCAAATTGTCATTGTGTATTGAAATTATGTGTTATTTGTTTTTGTATACACATAAATGGAAGGAAGTTTAAATATTCCCGATCAACCTACTTCAGGAAGATACAATGATCTAGTTTGGGGTCATGTTGGTACAGTTCTCGGTCAAAAGAATCATACCATTTGCTTGTTTTGTAACAAGCAATTGAAAGGTGGAGGAATTACTCGATTGAAAAGGCATTTAGCTGGAGTTAAAAGAGATGTGGAAGCATGTAAAAAAGTAAGTCATGATCTGAAGTGGCAGATGAAAACATTGCTTGATCAACATCATTTTGAGAAAGATAGAGGGAAAGATTGAATTTTGAAATTGGTAGTGGAAGTTCATTTTCTGGTTTCCGTGGTGATTATG
>JANKYE010000001.1:6492108-6502543 GCA_032467995.1 Erythroxylum dillonii | reverse complement strand
AATTCACGTATGGAACGATAAAGAAAGAGTTTTTGCTTACCAATCAAAGAGACTGAATCAGGGAAAAGAAATCTGGCGAAAAGCTGAGAAGGGGAGAGAGAGAGAGAAAGAAAGAAGCTTTCTTTTTCAGTAAGTAAATAAATGCAAGTCACTAGCTTGTTGGCTTCAAATGACCATTTCGATTTTTTTTTCCCCAGCGTTTTAAGTTTGGTTTCAGGAATTATTAAGCATGTGATATGGGATTGTGGACCGCGATAACAACTTGTGCCTTAGCACAGTGACAATGCCACTGCCACCCCACAACTCTCTCTCTCTTCTAATCACGGCTTTGCTGTATTTTTTCAATGGACTGTTGTGTTGTGCAAGGTTGTCTTGTCAGGGAACGCCGTGAATTGGGTTTGTTATAGTTTACCGACGGAGCGAGTTGGATGGAGGGGGATCCATCTGCAAGTCAACACCAGGAAATGAGGAAAACTATATTCACGTTTTCCAAACAGAAATATTAAGCAAAAGAAATGATAAAGAAGGGCGAAACCAAATTCCATTGGCACAAGCGTAGCAAATCGAATCAAATATTGGTTTTTACTACGACTCTAAAGAATTTGTCTTTTATTTATATTCGACTTTGTTTTGTCTTTTCTTTATTTAATTTCTTTGCTCACATTATTACACAATACAGAGATAGAAATTATATATATCTATATATACATAGAGAGAGAGAGAGAGAGAGAGAGGGGAATTTCAAAAAATAATATAATCTTAATTATATTTACTCCATTAATCTGAAAGCAGCAGCAACCTGGACCAGCTGCGGGCAGGAACTGGGCAGGTAGGACCAACCGCTCGGTGTCATGTAAAACTAAGGCTGTAAATGTGTTTTGCGTATTGAACTCAAGTCTTGAATGGTTTTTAGTTCGGCGTCTATCTCTACCCTTTGTAGTAAATTAATTTCTAAATGAGTGCTCAAGCTTGCTTTTGTTGCTACCTCCCTCAACATAACCTACTACTTAAGTAAAAGTTTTGTGTTTTGTATACGTTGACTTGTTTAAGTGAGAAAATATAATCGTCCATTGTTGTTCTATTTTAAACAGATTTAGCAGAAAATTAAGCTTTTTTGTGGTCAACTAAAAGATTTAAAATAAGTTAAATAATTCAAATAATTATAAGATCTTAAGCTCATATTTAATTCAGGGGTCCACGTGAGTATAATTTTTTTAGCAGACGCAGCAATTCGAAGGTGTTAAGGCTAATGAAAGCATGTTCTTATTATTGGATATGCTTAAATAACACTTTTAAGTAGCTTTTGAGACTCAAATGAAAGAAAACCAGACACTTATATCTATCCTGACCCTGAGCGCTTGGTATTCATGAGACTGGACCACAAAGAGTGGGGCAATGTCAGGTTGTAGTGTGGCCTAAACACTCTATCCCATTCCTGTTTCGTCAACAAGGAGTGGTTACAAGTCCCTTGAATTGCCCATATCTCGTTTCGGGAAAAACAGTAATTTATTCAGGGTGAAGTATTTGATTAACTATGAAATCGAAATGCATCACTGCTACTGGGACAATTCTGCTGTGGACTGAGACTTGACGGTAACTTCTCTGCCACTTTTGATCTAATAAACCTTCGCATTATCTTCCCAGAAGACGATCTTGGGATGGTGTCCACGAAGTGCACAACCCTCACCTTCTTATAATAAGTAACATTTGAAGCCACGAATCTGATTATATCTTCTTCACTTTCTTTGGAGTCTTTGCTCATCACAACACAAGCGACAGGGATCTCTCCAGCTTCATCATCAGGTAGCCTGCACCAACTTGTGTATTATAGTTTCATCTAACATAACGTCACAATCAATTCGTAGACTGCAAGTTTTAGGTGATACTTACGGTACAACAGCCGCATCTTCAACTGAGGGATGAGTGAGGAGGACAGCCTCCAGCTCCGCTGGAGCTACCTGCAGAGTAATTCAACTTTCACTTAATTTGTCAAAGGTAGTCAAGAACTTGTAAAAATCGGCAAAACAAGTCTCCTCTTACTTGAAATCCTTTATACTTAATTATTTCTTTCATGCGATCCACAATAAAGATGTCTCCATCATCATCTATGTACCCAAAGTCACCAGTGTGTAGCCATCCCTCCTTGTCAATGGTCCTAGCAGTCTCTTCCTCATTGTTAAAATAACCTGAAAATTAGTAAAAATCAGGCCACAACTAATGCCAATGCAATAGCTGAACATAAATTTACCATGGCTTGTCGCATAATTTTTATTTTATTTGTTTAAAATAAGAGTCTACCTTCCATAACGCATTTGCTTCTCACACAAATTTCACCATGAGTGTTCCTGGGCATAGATCGGCCTGTTTCAGGATCGACGAACTTAATTTCCAAATTGGGAAGGATGAACCCTACTGAATTTCTCTTTGCAATGCCATGTTCTTTACTCTGATCTCCATGAGTGAGAGTGATGCAGCTATGCTCAGTCAGCCCATATGCCTATTGAAATAAAAAGTCAAACTTGCATCCTTTTTTTGCTTTTTTGGTGTATAACTTAAGACTACTATTATGTATATAGCTCTAGCTCGAGCTCACCTCCTGGACTTGGACACCAGGGAACTTCTTTTCAAAGGAATTGAGTAGCTCCGGAGCAAGTGGAGCGGCTGCCGTCATTACGGCCCTGAGTTTGAGCTTGCTAAGATCGAATTCTTCCACTATAGGGCTTTTAACTAATTGCAAAATAATGGGTGGAACAATTGGTGCAAAAGTCACTTCTTGTGTGATTAATGTATTAAGAAATGTCCTTAGGTCAAATCTGTTGACAACCACCACTTTACCCTTGTTCTTAAGTGTGGCACAACAAATACCAGCTATGCCATAAATATGGAAGAACGGAATAAGGCCTAGTGTTGTGACCTGACCCACCAATTCTGGTCCAACACTGAAGAGAGTGGAGCAAAGGTTGGCCACCAGATTTCGATGTGATAACATTACACCTTTGGACAGCCCTGTGGTGCCTGATGAGAAGGGAAGTGCACATAGATCTGTCTGTTTAACTTCATCATCCTCGTACACAAGTTTGTTGTTGCTCGCTCTCTCAGCTGCATTAAGTAGGTCCTTCCAATTCATGGCATTGGCAACTTTTGTGTCGCCAAGTACAATGACTGGTAGCTCCAAACTCTTCACCTGTAGTTTCAGGAATACCAAATTTATGATTATTTGGTGGCCAAAATTGTTAAGTTGGGTAATAATTGGGGGATGACAACACCAACACGTATATCTAGTACAAGATCCCCGCCAGTAAAAAGACAATTATAAGACTCGCATTACCTTGGCATAGGCCAGCTGATTTGTGACAATTAACTTAGCATCCGCAGCCTCCACTTGCTTCTTAATTTCTGATTCATGAGCTGCAGGGTTAGCACCAGAATACACACCACCTGCAGCCATTATTCCAAGAGCTATGATGGCATATTCAGCCACATTCGGAAGCACTACAACCACAACATGACCCTTCCTCAGACCAAGAGACCTCAAAGCCTTGGCGAATCTCTTGGTGTCTCTGATCACCTCTCCATAAGTGTACGACTTCCCGGTCTCCGCCTCCACAAATGCTACATTATCAGCGTACAATTCAGAGTTTTCAAGTACGAAATCAGGCAATGTCAAGTTATCGGGAACTGGGACTGCTGGATATCGACTTCGGAAGATATTTTCATGGTCTCCGGAAGAATTAGGCAAGGTGTTTTCCATTGGGAATAATGTCAATGCTGAATGAAAAATGTCGTAAGATTGAGACGTCTTTTAAAGGAATAGAATAAGGACAAGGAGTTTGGAATTGGAGATCATGTTTAGCGCATGAAATTCTGAAACTCACTAATTAAGAAAAAGAAGTAAGTAGGAGTGAGATTTCCGTGGTCATGGTTTGGTACGAGTTTGTTATGTCATTCTTTGGTCATCTTCTTGTGACTCGAGTAAACTAGAGCATCAGGAAAAACAATTTGCAAACTCCAGGTACCTTAGGTTCTAATTAGCTGCGGACCATATTACAATTCGTAAATGGATTTCTATTTATTTTCAAAGAACTAGAAGTACATTTTAAGGTTTCTTTTATATATACAAAAATAGATTGGATTTGAATCCAAACCTAGTACTTGTCCAAATACCTTGGATCAATCTAGCTATTACCATTTGGGTTCAATTGCCTATACTTTAGCAAATGGGTTTTCGCTACGCTATGTATGATAGGTTGATGTTGGGCTAATTCACTGAAAACCATTATGGACACAAGGAAACTTGTTGTGCACCAACACTATTTCAGGCGCTGAATGTGACAATTGGAAATATTCCTTTTCTGTCTAAGAAAAGACCGTATGAAAAATAGTACATAAGAATCCACCATCTAAGGCGAAAAGCATTACAAGAGAGTGTGAATGCACGCGTAAAAGAAGCCGATGATGCAGCATATACCCACCAAAGTACCATATAAATCAAAACTCTAGACAAAGATGAAATGATTACTCATGGCAATCGCATCCCATTCCTCTCGGTTCGTGACAACCATAATCATTATGAGAAAGAAAACCTTTCCTTACCTTACTATCTTAATGTTGGATCATAAACATAAACAGAGTTGAGAATATCATACCGTATAGACCGAAAAATAATAAAATATTTTATGGTACATAATATAATACCAGACCCAATTGCAAAAATTAAAAAGACTAAATTAAAAATATATATCTTTAATATAACGTACACATAACCCTACCAAGTTGTCGCCCCCTCTCTCTCTCATCTCCTGTTGACGCAGTCACTTTAGCTCCTATCATTGCTCATTATCTCAGTCACTCCAGCAGTCCAGATCCCACTGTCCACTCATCTGCTCACTGTCGTGAGCTCCTACCATCCACTCACACAGCAACTCCTCGTCTCAAAGGCACAAACTCCCTATCATAAAGATACAAATACACACAACTTACGATCATAAAGACACAAACTCTTCGTCACTCACATGCAACTTGGAGCCCGCCACCGGTCCATTCACCACTTACTAGTCTCCCGCAACCCAACTCTAGTGTTCTTGAGCTTTGGTGATTCTATTATAGCATATAAATTACCCTATTAACTTTAATAAATGATGGACTAAGTTGTCCTTGTTTGTTATAGTTTGTGGAATTTCTAATATTAATACATTACACCTAATTTTATTGTAACATTCAAGATGATTGAATCTGATTTGCAAGAATTTTCAATATTACATCTAATTTCATCATAGCATTTCAGTTGAATGATTAAATATAATTTACATGAATTTAATATTACACCTAGTTTTGTTATAACATTCAATTGGATGATTGAATCCTAATTTGCATTCGATATTCTGGTCTTATTATAGAATTGGATTGGATTGAGTTTTGAATAATTAATTAGGAGTTAAATAATTAGGTTTATTAATACTCTTATATTTTGTTTGAAAAAAGTAAAACCGGAAGATTTGGTGTAGTTTCGTATATATAGCATTTACAAATTTATCAAGTATGACACTTGTTGTATTTAATTATCAAAATTTAGAAAATAATTCTATGTAAGTATAAAACTATGGTGATTTTGAGTTTTCATATAAAATATGATTAATAGGTTAAGAATGTATAAAACGAAAAACAAGTTACATCAATATTTTATATTTATTTTTCAAACCAATTAACATATATCACAAGGTTTCATAATATGATAATGTTGCTTCATCTATTACGTGTAGTTGTCTCGTTACAAGTTAATAAATACGTCAATGAGAAGATTTAGATTTATTAGCTATGATCAATATGTCTTTAGTAAATTTACTTTCATATGCAATAATTTTTATTTTTTACATATATAAATCAATATGTCTTTATTTATTTTTACAGATAAATAATCAGAAGTTCAATTACTCCTAAAAATTCAATCGTTTCAAGATGATTTGTTGATCGAACTTGACCTAATGCTAGATTGGTTCTTAGAATGAATAACTATACCATTTGTTTGTATTGTAACAAAAATTTGAAAGGTAAGAGAATCACAAGATTAAAGAAACAATTATATGAGATCAAAGGTGATGTTGAGCCTTATAAGCAAGTGAGTCATGATATGAAATAACAAATAAAATCTTTGCTTGAAGAGTATTAGTATGAGAAAGATATAAGGAAAATACTAAATTACGAGATTGGTAGTGGAAGTTCCTTTTTTGGTGGTCAGGATCATAATGTGGATATTAAAGGTGGTTTTCCTACCTGATAAGAAGAAAATGTTGCACCTAATGTGAGGAAAAGAAGAAGATAAGTGTCTAACTTTTTTGCATTACGAACAACTCTTGAAGTTTAGCCTTCAATCTAGAATGTCAAACAATCTAAACAAGTGGCTTATAATGTGGACATTGCAATAACAGATGGTGGTATGATTTATATATATTATTTAATGCTGCTTAGTCTTATTATTACCAACCTATGGTAGACGTTATTATCTTTTATGGTCTAGGATATAAAACTCTTTCAATTAATGATTATAGAGGTAAACTTTTTAGCTTCTATGTTTATAAAATAAATAATTATTTAGATGAAAGAAGAATGATTTAGGCAACTTATCGATGTTCAATTATGTGTGATAATTGGATAAACAAATGACATAAACCTTTATTCTACTAAGGTGATAATGTGTCTATTAATACATCTGGCCTTATTAGAAATGCTGACACTTTATTTAAGATATTTGATGAATTTGTGAATGAATTTGGTTAGAAAACAATGTTTAGTTCATTACTAAAAATTATTATGCTTATAATGCAGGTAGGAAAAGATTACAAAGTAGGAATAATTATATTTATTGGACTCCTTGTTTTATGAATTGCATTGACCTAATGTTGGAAAATATAGGGGATGTTAAATACTTTCCTACCATTGATGAAAATGTGTAGAAAGCCAAAAAAGTGATCAAGCTCATCTATAATCATGCACGGGTCTTAAATTTGATGAGAAAGGATTCCACCAATAATAGGAATATGTTGTCTTATTTTATAAGATTTATGACTAATTTCTTATCTCTTTAGTGTTTCATTCTGATTAAGAAGAAGTTGAGGAAAATGTTTACAAGTGATGAGTGAGTTGTATCTCAATATGTTAGGTCTAATATTGGAGTGGAGTTTTTCTAAAATTATACTTGAAGAACATGAATTTTGTTCCCAAATGTCAATTTGTAATTCGAGTTTGTGAGCTTTTATTGAGAGTAGTCCATTTGGCTAATAGTGATGAGAAGATAATAATAGGTTATTTTTATGATTTCATGAAGAACGAAAAGGAAGCAATCAAACACATTCTAAAAAATAGGCCTTCTTTGTACACACCTTATCGTACAGTCGTTAATGAGAGATGGTGTAACACCCCTATACCTATCCACACACATAGCAACCAATTTCATTTACACACGTTCGAGGTATACAATTCTACTCAGTGCTATACATATACACATTACAAAACTCCCCAATGCTTAACATTATCATTTAATAATAGCAAAACATTTTTACATTTACATGGTATTCTAAAAGAAAACATACAATTTCCTTTAACCATTACAGGTATAATCCAAGGTTTTAAAAACCAAACCGGATTGTCTGGTCCTACCGAAAAAGTTTGAACCGGTCAATGGTCCAGTTCGGTTTTACCTAATAACCTTTCTATATAAAAACCGGTTGGTTCAACCTTTTTCGGTCGGACCGAATGGTCTGGTCCAATCCGGTCTGATTTTTTAAACCTTGTAAAATCTCCTTCCTTTCTTTCATCAAAACTTTTGCATTTATAGAATTATTGTGAAGAACATGTTCACTTAATTAATAAGCCAAATTTATCAAAATTATTGGTTTATAATATTTATTTCTTTTTGGATGCTTTGCTCTTTTTGGATGCTTTGCCTTCCTAAATAAGGAAGGAAGAAGAGAACAATACTATGATCACACTAAAATCAAATGATGCCATCATTTATTACAATATAAGTGCCTATAAGCATAATATAACTTTCTTACATTAATATCATAATTTTGCTATAAACATTATATAAATCGTATTGTCACCTACGAAATGCTCCAGTCACATACTTCTTTTCAACATCTCCTATTTTATTTGAGTTGAAAATCGTTATCTCTCTTACTTTTGATTACACGCAACACTTCCACCGATACTCATTTTGAAGTACATTGATGAAACTTACAAACATAAACATATTAAACTTCGAATTATTATTTGAATTACAGTTTCACAAAATATTGGTTGCTCGTATATAAATAGGAAAGAAATATACATACCTAGTTAGTTATATATGTATTAATGCCACACTCTAGATTTTGGTCAATATATCTTCTATAGGCAAAATGTGCAAATTTAACTAATATTTCATAAAATTACAAGTTAATTTTTAATATTTTGAGGCATTTAAATGAATTCCAACATTTGCAAACAGTTCAAATTTGACTGCAAAAATTTAAATAGAGTAAAGCCTTGTTAAGACGATTTATGAAGAAAATGCATTTTTCACAAAAAATGAATTAAAAACATTTACTGATGGTCAGTTTCTATCTTATTTTGATCATATTTAAGTTAAAATTATAGTGTATTACAAGTTTACAATTGAGAATAATTTCATACATTACTAATTTGTAATTTATTTTAATGCAATCTTCTACTTGAATACTTTAGATGAAAGCGTAGTAAGAACGTTAAAGAATTTGGAGCTTTTGGCGATGATGAGACACATCCTCCTTCAGAAATACAATTGTGTTTTTTATTGTTATTTTAATATTTATATTATACTCATATTTATTAATTATTAATTAATTATATAATAATAGACATTGATGTATTTTTATTTTAATAAAATATTTTATTTTTACTTATTCTTATAAGTTTTACTTCTTCTTTATTATATACCAATTTTATAGTGGTTCACTACCGGTTGAATCTCTAAATCTTAAACCTTTCTTTCGACTGGTTCGATGTCCGGTATAGTTTTTAAAACATTGGTATAATCATCTTTAACTAAAAACGCCTTCCAAAAGTACTTTTTCTTCTATCTATTGGCTTTGGTCCTTGCAGATGTTCCCTATATCTCACTCCTGTTACTTAGGCCTACACAGATTAAAACTCGTGCTAAGCTTGAAAGCTTAGTGGGGAAACACTTAGTTTCAATGACCACTCACAACAGTCATCTGCCAAGCACATAAATTCATGAACATCGTGTAAATATAAATAATGATGGCATACTTAATTAAATAAATAATGCAAACATCCTTCAATAATTTTTTTCATATACCATAAATTCACCTTCAAAACTCAAACATTGATATTCAACACTTAATGATACAAATTATCAATACAAATGCAAATGCTTATTCATATACTGATTATTTATGTTGTCATATTGTATTTCTTATTTTATCTCTTTACTTTACTTTCTGTGTTAGGCCTGCACAATTTCTGTGGGTGTGGATAACGGGTGCTATGGATATCCGAAGGTATCAAACTGTGGATACATAAAGGTATGGAACTGTGGACACTGATAGTGTCAAACTGTAGCAGCTGCACTGTAACCCTATAGGCATACCCATTTATCCACCACCAAGACAATAAAGCAAGCACTGCAATATTTCCTTTAACCATTTTCCAATTTCACAATTTATATATCGACAAGTTATATGATATACATTTCAAGTCACAAAATCTATATCTATTTCATACATGCAAGTCACAACTAATGACCATTACAAGGGTGTCAAAATCACACTTGTATAATCATACTATACACATATGATCAATACATACATGAACAAATCATTTATGAACATGTGAGCTTTCCTTAGAATGCATTATGCCCAATCTTAAATTCCAATGTTCAACCATCCAATTCATAAATGGTAAGTCTTATTTCATTTATTTCTAGGTGTTTGAAAATTTTCATACACATTCATAAAGGATCAGATAAGATGTGGTAGAAATTAGAAACAAAAGCAATGCCACGGTCGTGACAAACACTCTCTCCATTCGTACCACAAATTGTTCCTTAATATGCATATAGAAGAAGTCAGAACTAGGTTTCGAGGTATTCTATACATTATTTTCTCTATGTCTATAGTTTCTATAACACAAATAATCAGACCTTTTTGTGTTGGGTCTGTTGGGCCCCGAAAAATTTTATTTTATAAATATTTTCTTTATTATTTATTTATTCATTTTATTTATTTATTTATTTATTCCTGATTTATTTATTTATTTATTTGTCTACTTTAATTATTTTTATTTTGCCTTAATTGTTTTAATTATGTGTATATATATATATTTGAGTCTTGGAATTAGTAAGTGAGATTGGAAATTAAGAGTTGGGCTTTTAAAGGAGGGCTTGTTGGAAGAATGGGCT
>JANKYE010000001.1:6372372-6385246 GCA_032467995.1 Erythroxylum dillonii | reverse complement strand
AATCCTTGTCACACTTGCTAAGGATTCTTCCTTTAGGACTCTATTTTTCTATTATTTTTATGATTCTAGTCATTAAGCATTTAATGCTTATAAAAAGTTTTCTTATTGAAGTAATTCGTAAATCATCAAAGTAGAAACTAAATTAAGAGTTTTCTTAACTTTAAGTGAGAATTCTCTCTTAGTTCTTTCTTTGACAACAAGTGAATATGATCTTATCAATGTAACTTTTTGTGATTAAATTTTTTTTAATCTTTGGTTCTAATCAATACGTGTGCTTAAAATCTACTTTCCATACTAGATTTGAAAACGAACGTAGGGTTTTTTAATTTCTTATTATCTATGTTATAGGTTAATTTCATACTAAAGTTCACATTATGTGGTCATAGCTTTGGCTCTTTAAATCAAATGGTACTATTCCTTTTAATGTTTAATTATTTTCTTATCATATCTGATTTTTTCGTTCAAAGTAAAAGAGGGAATATATCTCTAACATTTTAGAACAAATGTGAATGATTTTAGTCTATTAGATTTACGAATAATTTGATATGCTAAATGAGTTAGGATATTCTTACCAATGTAAATCAAACCCTAAATCTACATTCACAAGAGCAAAATATACATGAACCCATTACAGAATGTTAAAGATAAACATGTTAAGCATTCCATCGAACACCTTCAAGGCAAAAACATTTCAACCCTATCTACACACAAATGGTATAAATATTCCCATTATTTACGTGTAAAACACTAACATAAGAACAATCAAAGCCAGATAAACAAACACATGCAATTAAATCAGTCCAAACAATATGAAAAAAAATTCAACCCACGGCTTACCTTCGGCAATGGCAGAGAAGAGACGACACACGGTTGTCGCCAGAGAAGATCTGCTGGAAGGGTTGCCGGAGACGCAGCAGGTGGTCACCAGATGGACGGCAATGGACGAGGACGCCGGAGGAGAGGAGAAGACGATTCTGGAGTTGCAGGCCGAAAGGAGGAAGACGCGCGCGAGAGGAGAAGAAAAGGAGGGAGAAGCTCGGTTTTAATTTAATTTTACCGACGAATTTTTTAAACAATACCGACCGAAATTTTCCGTCTCCAAACAATTCCCTCCCGACAACTTCACCGACCAAAAATAATTCCATCCCTATTTCCATACCACTGCAACTCCGTCGGTATATTTCCGTTGCTATTAGACAATTTTCTTGTAGTGCAATGATCAAAATAAATTTGGCTTCGATAATTAATACGTTGTAAACAGATAAAATGCTAAGAGTGAACTATGGATAGCAAAATCTAGAAAATTATAAATTTGTAGTAACTAAAACAAAATTATCTTGGATAATTGATAAGCCATTAAAAGACAAAACACTAATCAATGGCAAATTGTCAGCAAAAATCAAACAATGACAAATTGTCAATATTGAAAATAAAATTGGAAAGATAATGGATATGACATGAAATGATAAGTCATTGACAATAAAATTATAAAAAATGAATAGAAAATGAAAATTTCGTAGTAATTAAAATAAATTTGGATCAAAAATAGATAAACTATAAGATCTCAATTTTTTAAAATGTTTATGTTATTGTCAGAGTTGTAAGGTGAATTAATTCTAAATTTAGTATTTTAAATTCTTGATATAATTTAGATTTTGAAGAAATTATTAGATGGCTAAGAAATCATTTGTGTAGATGTTTAGTTCTTGATAGGGTTAAGATGGGTTGATTGAGATATAGTAAGAATTATTAATCTAATATACAACCATAACTAAATACTAATATACAACCATAACTAAATAATATTAGATTTTTTAAGCATAAATAATGATACAAATATTAAGTTGAGGTGATTTTGAAGTTATGAAAAGTTAAGAGAAATATCTATATTTCATGATAAAAAAAATTGGGATATGATAGTAATCTAAAGTAGGAAAATAAGATGAAAAAAGTTGAGTTTATTTTGTTGTCACCAACACTAAATATTGTTTGGTATTTTAATAATAAACTTTGGTAGGAATATGAAATCAAGGTGATTCAAGATAATATGAAAATAGAGAGATTTTTTTTACAACTTTTAAAAAGACACTTGTAGCTTTTAAAAAAAAATAAAATAGTAATTCATTGAAAATTGGGAAAAATTGTTCTTAAATAATAGCCATATGTTTCATCCCACAACAAAGAAAACATTTGCCTATCATTTCTAACTCCTTATGACCTACAATTGTTTGATCATCTAGTTCATGCCCTCTAGTATTATAAGTTATCTTTTAATGGCCTTCACAAATGCTCTTCTATTATTCAGTTCTGGCTAATATATGCCATTCCTTTGAAGAAGGATTACCTCGATCAACTTACGAGTGTTTACTTGTTCAATAAAAAGTTGCATCTCTTCTTTATGAAAGATTTGATCTATCTTCACTTAAATTTGTGCTCTAATAAGTGTTAGCATTAATCCAAGCATTTCCTTTCTTGAATATGTTTTAGATCTGTATGGTTCAATTATTGCTATTAATGAAATCCAAGTTCTTTTGTTTAATCTATTATGCACATATCTACTTGAGTTGATCCAACATGCTTACATCGAGCTCTTGAAATTTATTTTTCTTGCATTACCACCTGCCTTGTGATAGTTGTAGAATCCTTCATTTTCTTTAATGTAATCAAAATTTTTTGATAAGTTATTAACTGCTCTCTTGTAAAGTTCACTATTGTAATGATCAAGCTCTATAAACCATTCAATTCCTTAGTGAATATCCTTCGATTCCTTTCCATCCATATATTGTAAATGGTATTGCTTAAGGCTTAGTCACTGCCCAATCCATTACCTTCCTTTTATAACTTCTTCTCTCGATTATTCTTTTAATACCAAATGATGCAAACTTTGGTCATACTATTACATCTAATAAGCTTAGAAACTATAACAAATAATAAAATAATAAAACAGTCCCTTCATCATGCATAATCGACTAAATTGGTTACATTAATTCTCAAGAACAAGTAATTAGGCCATCATGGAATAAACACTGTTAATCATCTTCATCTACCTCAATCTCATAGTTAATAGTAACAGATGAATATCAAAGCAATAACAGAGTCAGTCACTGAAATGAACTATCAAACCCTAACAAAGGAAAACATGTTTAGCAGACAAAAGATAAAGGAGTTCAACAGATGAGTTCAACATAAATTAAATGAGTTTCGCAATAACAGTAGAGATGAAAAGGAACGAATAAACAAAATGGCCTCTGGGATGATGAAGCTGGCAGTAGATCTCCTGTCAAACTCAACCTTTCTAGTGTCGGCTCTTACCTTCTACCTTTTACCTCTGCTCAATGCCCACCTAGAAGATTATATTCAACTCTTGCTGGTACTTTTCCAAGCTCCACCTCTCTACTATTGTTCCCTCTTCCTAACCTCTGTTTCTCTTCTTTTGTTCCAGCCTCAGTCCAACCTCTCCTCTAGCCTCCAAAAACATTTCTATTTATCCAGAGAGTATAGGTTTAATGTTGTTTTCTTTTTGCGCCGTCATCTGACACGTGAGCATAAAAGCGAGTGTATAAAAATAAGTGAGCATTTTCACACCCATGAGTGTGGCAGTCCAGGGTCACGAGTGTGAATCATTGTCACACCCGTGACTTCCATGGTCACGAGTGTGACTCATTTTCATGCATAATTAACGTACAATTCACTCTTTCATGCAAAAGTCATGCCATCTTTCATTCTTTTATGGATAAATTTTCTTGTTTTCATGCAACATTCACAAGACACTCCACTCAACATTCATGCAATATTCATTAAATTCATTTCAACTATGGATTAAAACAAAAGAATTTGTAACCAAAATTAAGATATGAAAGCAAGCAAAATCAACATAAATTAGACACAATAATTCCCCAACACTTAAACTATGCTTGTCCTCAAGCAAAATAAAGAACACTAGACTGTACAAGAACAAATAATGGAAACAACAAATTTCCCAAATAATAGTAAAAGATATCAAAATTCATTTCAATAAATACAACATAAAACCTTGAAACTCATAATACTCCATGAACAAGCTATTCTCCGCATATTTAGCCAAAATCAAGAAGTACTTCAATTTAAAGAACCATCAAAAAGTGTGATAGACACTCACTCCACTCTCCATCCTCTCAAACATTCAAAGGTAGGATATATTCACTTATAATTCATTTCATGTAAGGCAACATCGAAGAATGGAGAAGTTTCAGATACATTCGAGCTGAAACAACAGCTCACAATCGTAGCACAATAAGCCACAATTGTTATAGAACCATTGGAGTTTGCCCATGATCGTGGCTCAAACGCCACGATCTTAACAGAGGACTAGGACATGGGCCACGATCGTGGCCCGCTTGCCACTATCTTGACAAAAGGCTTGGATGTGGCCCATAATCCTGATATGCACATGATCGTGACATGCATCAGGCAGACGTGTAAACACTCAAAATCGTCATGTTTCGAGAAATTTTTTGGATCTTTTCGACCTCGAAAAACCCTAGGATTGCTTAAAACACAAAAGGTATTTAAAGAATAATACAAAGGAGAGGAAGAGCTTTTGCATCAACAACTTTTGAGAGAAACCTTAGAGCGAATTTTCAAGAGATAGAAGAAGAGAAGAAGGAAGAGAGAAGTCGAGAAAAAGCCAACTCGATGTATTTCTCGGATCAGGAGTTTCCCGACGTCGTTGCCTCCCATCTTTCATTCAATGTCATATTTCCTATTATTTTCAATTTTATTATTGTATAGAATTGGAACGATAGTCTATGATAGGATTTGTAGATGTTGATAATGTTCTAAACTAACCTTCGGGGGGGTTTTTTTTATTTAATGAAATTTGATTATTTATGTTTTACTAGAGTTATTGTGATTTACTTTCTACAGTTGCATAATTCGGTGATAAATTGAGATGGTGAATTGAGTAAAAAATAATTTAATTGGGCTAACGAGAGTTAGGCGATTTAATAGAAAGAGAATTAAATCAAAATAGTAAATTGTGCGAAAAGAGATCTTGCAATAGTTTCCGATAGTTTATTAAACAACTTCAGATCTAATTATGGTTTTGGATAGATTGTTAATTGAGAAATTACAACATCCAAAATCTGATTGGGGTTTATAAATTAGGGTTAATGGTTATACTCGAGAGAGAGTAATCAACCCTAGGATCGTCTAGAGCCAATAATTCAGTAATTCATAATTGATTAAGTTAGTGTTAAAGATAGGTAAAACTCACTTTTTCTCAATTGATAGTTCCTTAGGTTGATTCTTGAGTGTGCATTGCAATTGCTAATTTGTTAATATTTTTGTGATTGATTCTTGAATTGAATTGCATTCTTGTTTTAGTTTCGTTACATTTGAATTTCTGCAATTTGTTTTGGCCTTAGAGTTTAGGACTAGATTATCCCTCCTCGTGGGATCAACACCTTAAATACTACACGAATGACCTGTGTACTTGCGGATTATCGAGGTTAATTAATTAAAACTTACATACATCGAGATAACCACGATCAATGTTCCAATAGATGAAAGACATGGTTAGGGGGAAGACTTAAAGCCTTTCCTCTTATGATTAAACTTCCTTCAATTTACAATTTGATAGTCCTTCTAAGCTCCTAAGAATCCTTGGTTGGGTTAGAAGTAATTTTTGTCACATGATCCTCTTCTAGTGAGGCACCTAGAGTAATAAGATCTAGTACTAGTTTCATGTTTATTTCAGTTGGAGCTTCATAAGTCTCTGCCTTTAGGAAGCCCATTAGTTGATCCTTAAGGGATGTATTTTATATAACTTCAAAATTTGCTTCCAAAATATCTCCTAAGTACTAATCTTCAAGTTAAAGATATTCCAGTTTAACAATTCTGTAGAGAAGCCTGTTTCGAAAACTCTCCTTACTGGTTGCCATTTTTAGTTGTTCTTCCTCATGTCAAATATCTATTTATAAGAGATATTCACTAAATCTTAGTAATGTTCATTATTATTATCTAGACACATAATAGGAATGTGATCAAGGATTTATTGTTGAATATCTATAAGCACATAGATGCGGGCATATCCTACTCTTTTTATGAGCATATAGGATTTCTAAGATATTTGGCTTTATAACTCAAACCTTTAGTCGTTTAATATTCAGAGCTAAGTTAAGATTGTTAAGCCAAATGGGGACTTGCATTACGTTGAACTTTTGCAAATTGAAAACTAAGTTCCATCTCTAAACTAGAAAAGGTTGTTTATAGAAGTGCCAAAGGCAAATTAGTGTTATTAAAATGATATCGAGGACTTACCATTATTTCTAATGTCACTAAAATAATACTGATTATACTCTGATTATGGTGCAAAAGTGGTAACAATAGGGGTTTATTTAAACATTCAATAAAATATTGAACTGCAAATTGCAGCTTTGATCAATATTTTAATATAAATACTTTAATGTTGTAATGCCACATAAGTTACATAATGGCTCCATTGTTAAGAATAAAAAAATGTTAGATGCTATTAATGCAATTCTGAAAATATTAAAGTATAATATGATACTATAACCAACAATACGAATTTTTTAAAAAATATTAAAATGCAAAGGCTAATATAAGAGCTGACGACATTTCATAAGCTATATAAACTTTATTTTAAACTAATAATACATCCAACCAATAAAAGATCGACAGAGATCCAAGGTTTGAAGATCCACTTGCATGATTTGGCAGCAAAAGCTTCCTTTTTTTTATACAAGATGTGCAAGTTGTAGATCTATAGTAGAGTACCACGTCAGTACATTTGGCGTGGGTGGGGGGTCCCAATTCAACCAAACACTATATGTGGAGTATTTTGATGTTATTTTGTGGTTTATATATATGTGTGCGTGTCCTGGTGGGTGCAAGAAAAAGGGGCAGACTTTTTGCCTTTCGTTGCTTTTAACATTTGAAAGAGATTGGGATCCTTAAAAAAGCCTTAACTTTAGGGGGTTTTGCATCAAAATATCTGCCCGTTATTCGCAAGTTTATGAAGCAATAGACTTTGGTCCGTCCGGTCATTTAGAATGTAATGACTTGAAATAAAGACTTTGTGGGGCTTCCAGTGTTTGTTGGAACTTGGAAGTATTCAATTTAAAAGGTGTACAGACATGCGTCTCAAATTAATGAAGTCTGTATTACTTTGTAAAAATTCAGTTCTATCATCATTACATCAAAGAGGTTTCTCGCTCTTTTTTATTTTTTTTTTATTAACATGGTGAAAACTGGGAACGAAGAAGAAGAAAACTGGCAATCTCTTCAGTATTATAATCGGAACTGCAAAAAGATCACCACTTACGGGTCATTCCTACCATACATTAATTAGTTTCGGGTTACTTTTTTTGGTATTCTGCACTATTGTTTGATTACTGGGGTTTTTGTTAGAAACTTGTAGACTTCGTATGTATATACATTCGGCAAAAAGCGTTGCCCTTTGTTTTTGACATACTCTATTGTATCGAAGACGCTTCAGCCAAAAAGACTCCGCAAGGGAAGATAGGGTTTATATTTATGTAGTGGTTTGTTGAAACTGGTGTGTTGTTATGTAAAGAAGGTCTCCACCCACTTCTCCACTCCAGCCTATCCCTTTCTCCTTTTCACTAATCAGCGACCATAGAATGGTTCATGGAATGATGGGTCATCTGGAAAATAGAAACCTTGCTTAGTGGACGGGGCATTGCATGTCATGGACTAAAGTTTGCCACTGACGATTAGAAATTACCAGAGAGCATCTCTTGAAAACTTCTCTCGGCCGCCACAATATATCTGACGCATAAATGATTTCGATGCCATCTTCCTGCTCATCACTACCTATTTTACTGGAAGCCAATAGAAGCTCAAGTGCTCATCTAAATTTTGTTCTTTAGAAAATGAACCTCCACAGGCAACAGCCGTCCTCAGTAATTCATAATCAGTCTTAGTTAAACCCAATTAAGAAAAGAGAAAAGCAAGAAAGAGAGAGAGCATTAATGAAGCCTTACGTCGACATCTATGTGTGTACAAGTTATACGACACATAATAAGACAGACAGTCCAAGTACATACAGGTGCCACCGGCAAACAACTATCATTTGTTTCCCAATCCTCTGTTACCAGTTCCTTCAAAGAATCTATGCACGTACCAAAAACAGTCTTGGTTGGGTTTATTTACGTAAGGTACGGCCCATCCAAATCCAATACGCATAGTCGTACACAGTAACTTGAAGTTGGGACTTTTTGAAAACCAGGAAGTACATAAAATATTATAGCAAGTTAATTCATACAAGGTGGTTGAAACAGTAATTTGATGACAGACTTCATAATTATACTTTAGGTTACACGCTTTCACGATGGCCAACTTTCGATTGCACAAACTTATTCACACACTGATACTTGCAATTAAGAGAACCCCTTATATTACGAGTAATAGCCGTTACTCGGCGGTTTTACGATGTAACTGTGCATTGCAGTCGATCAATGGCAAGACAAGCCAGTGGCTTCTTCATCTCGAGAGAAAGCTTTAAGCACTCTGAGAGATCTACAGGCTCTGCTGGCAACCATTTGTGTCGGTGTAAAAGCCTCGCAAGCCACAGATGCACCGTAGCTAGCCCTAGTGCTTTGCCTGGACACACCCTACGGCCCGACCCGAATGGTGCCAGCCTTAAGTCGGATCCCATAATTGGCACATCCTCGTCCATGAACCTCTCGGGTTTGAAGGACAAAGGGTCTTTCCAGATTGACTGGTCGTGGGTTATGGCCCACATATTAACCATTGCTGTCGTGCCAGATGGGACGAAGATCTTGTCCACATAGACATCATGGACAGCCAGGCGGGCCCACGAAAGAAGTGGACCCGGTGGGTGCATTCTGAGAACTTCTTTGACAATCGCCTGCAGATAGGGAAGGTTAGGGATGTCGGAATCTTGGACTTGTCTGCGATTTCCAACGTTGTTGTCGAGCTCTTGTTGTGCTTTGACTTGGATTTCTTGGTGAATGACCATTCTAGCCATAACCCATTCTAGAAGTATAGCAACTGTGTCTGTTCCTCGAAAGATCATTTCCTGGATGTAACATCACAAGAGAAACATTATTATCAGAAATCTCAATTTAGAATGATCATTGTCTAGAACAAATTTTATGTACATATACTCGTCTTTGTAGAGAAAGTGGGAAATGTTTGAAATATCCTAACTCCTGCCCAATACTCGGAACAGTGCGATTGCACTAGGATCAACCTATAAGGATAGCGTCTAATATTATATGGAAGCGCAATCATATAAAGTGGCGAAACAATCATATATATCACCGCCGCAGCTATGGTTTTGGAGTCAAACGATGATTCTATTGGAAACATAACCAAAAACTTCAAAAAGGATATGCCCACTATCGTATCACACCACTGCATATGTATGTCTGTATTTAAAAACGTGCATGCTGAGATGCTTACCCACAAAACAGACACTATATCTGATTCAGTCAGCTGTTCTTGTCGGGGCAAAGTCAGTAAAGAACTCAGAAAATCACTTGAAGTGCTAAAGTCTCCATCATTCTTTCTTTGGCTCACAATATTACCTACAACAACCCTAACCTTACCTGCCAACTTGTAGCACCTCCTCTTCACTCCATAAAAATCTAAGAAAGTTGTATGAAAATAATCCTCCAAGTTAAGTTTCGTAATTAAGTCAAGTCCTTCTTTAACCAGGAAGCCCAGCTCCTCCCTGACTAAAGTTGCACCTGTTCCCAAAACACTCTCTAGTACGTTACTAAGTGAACTCTTCTGAAGTATCCCTCTCAATGCCACAAATCCTTTTTCCTCGATCTCCTTGTTCACTTCAACCAACATTTGATCAGCTAAACGTTGTCTTAGTGGCTCCAGACCAGAAATCCTTCTAGGGGAAAACATATAATTGGCTGCAATTCTACGCAGGTGTCTCCAATAGTTTCCAGAGGGAGCGAAGCCGATGGCTCTCTCAAACATGAGTAGTCGGGCAGATTCTTTTATTGGCCTGTCGGAGAAGGAGGATCCACATAGTATTTCCTTTGCTGTGTCTGGATGACTACTGATGATCACACGAGTTGCGCCCAAGCTAAATGCCATGAGTTTTGTTGCACCCAAAGATGTAGCTATAGCAGCCAGTTTACGGTGGGAAAGTGACCCCATTTCGGGTAAAGTACCTAATATGGGCCAACCGATTGGACCACGAAGTGTTGGTGAGCTTTGGTGATTATAATTTCTCCATGCGAAGCCTCCGGGGATCAGCCAGTAGCTAGGTAGGACAGCAAAACAAGAGATTAAGGAGACAAAAAGAAGAGCGAAACACGTTGGACATTGCCATGTGGTCGCTAAGCACAGGACCAAGAAGCAGAGGATTGCTATACGGAAGGATTGCATTAGGAAATGAAAGAGAAGGTGATTACAGAATCTAAGTTTTCTCCTTGTAAGAAAATTAAGCCAATCGACTTGTTAAGAGATGAACATTGGTCATGGATATCGCTTAAGGTTTGTTCTGTATATATAGAACGTGGAAAGTGATTTTACTTGAGGCCGTGGTTACTTTAGCTAAACCTTGATTAGGTAAGCAATCTCACGAGTTATGACCAAAGCTAAAGAGTTGAAGGTATTAAACAAAATAAGTCACCCCAATGCAATAACTTGAGATTTCTTTGGTGTCTCCAACTAAAAAACGATTAGCTTGACCAATACTACTGACCCAAAACAATTAGATTTTGAGGTCTGCATAATAACAGAATTTTGAGGAGTGCATATCTCCATTGATTGCGTAACTACATGGAACTCCAGTTTTCCATATCAAATTTTATGCTCAATTAAACTACTTTAAATACACATCATATTTAGGGATCTTCTTTTTAAAGATTAGCTATTATTATTTGATATGTAAAGGATGTCGGATACCGGTAATTAATTGTGGTATTCCTAAATCGTGCATGTTATAAGTGTAGAGTTCCATTAACAACTCCTATAATGCCAATAAAAAATAATCAATTAATCTCAAGCAACCCAAAAACGCAATAAGCAATCAACCCAAGCAATATAAACTATAGAAAAGTAAATAGAACACCAAATCTATATAGAAAACCTTTCAGCATAGAAGGAAAAATTATGAGTCAAGCTGATAAGTAAATCTACTAAGTCAAATAACAATTTAAAAGAGTTCAAGCTTTGAGATATTGACTCCTGCTCGAATTAAGCACACCACAATACAACAATAAGTAATCCCAACCAAGTTTTAGGGTGAAGTACTAGTTGATTTCCCAAATTACCACTACTCTTAAACTAATCCCAAAACAACAAACTCAAAGATAATTTGTAGCTCAAGAATACTAATTATGGAATAAGAAAATTTTCTTTACCCTCTTAATCTTTGACCTTTTCTATTTTTTCATTATTCTTTTCACTCATATCCAAATACCTCATATGTTTCTCCTTTTATACTTAAAAATAGGGTTTTTATATTGAACACAACTACTCACACAATCGTGTACAATGACCATGTCCCTTAATCTTCCAACAATCATGTACAATGACCTTGTCCCTTAATCTTCCAACAATCATGGATGTATACAGTTCTAGGAAGTCACACGGTCTTGGGACACGACCGTGTACAATACCATATGGGCATGTTTGCCTTACATGGTTGTGTATGTTTTCAACCCTCCTTATTCAATTTACACACATTTGTAATGACTTATACGATCTGTGCACACAACCATATATACCAGAAACACGGGCATGTCTGACCTTCACAAGGTTGTGTGTGTCTTTGACTCTTGTCTTTCACGTTTTATGCAATCACATAAACATACATAGTCTTCATATGCGATTGTGTCCTCCAAGGATATGGGCATGTGTCTTAAAGCTAGCTTCAACTTAACAATTTTTTGTTTTAGCTTCACCCATTTGTCATTCATTACAATTCAGGAAGGCTTATAAGAGCACTGGACTCATATTTGCTCTAAAATGGGGTTAGATCTACAACAATCTCCCCCTTAGACCCATTTTAGAGGAGAGATATATCACCCCATTTTTAACATGAAAGCCATCCCAACAAGCTTAATACAAATATCAATCTTACTCCTGAGAACGACATTTGTCAGCATATCGACATCATTCTTGTTTGTGTGTATCTTCTTTAAAGATAATTTCCACTCTTCAACCATAAATCGTAATGAGTGATACTTGACATCAATGTGTTTAGTGCAAGAATGATACATAAAATTCTTACTCAAATCCATGAAACTTTGACTACCACTAAATAACACATACTCATCTTACTTCACATCAAATTCTTGAAGAAATAGTTTCAACCAAATCATTTTCCTTTCTTGCTTCCATAACTTCCATATGTTGCACTCCAATTGTATATAAAGTTACATACTTCTGTAGCTAATATTGTTAAGAAATGGCTTCCCTTGTAAATTTGAACAGATAACCTAAAGTAGACTTGCTGTTATTGAGATCTTTAGCCATATCCACATTTTTATAACCCTCTAGAATTAGCTCACCACCACCAAAACACAAATTTCATTTAGAAGTGATTAGCAAGTATCTAAGAATATGTTTCACTACTTCCTATTAAACTTTTTCTAGATTAGACGGGCACTTACTCACCAACCCAAGTAGTATTCTTCCTTGTACACACCATATCATACAATAAAGAACCAAAGATAGATGAATTGGAATAAAAGACATATTGTCTTGCTCCTTTTCTATAGCAGGATAGGCACACTTACTCAACTTGAAATAAACTACTAATGTCTTGCTAACTAGCTTAGCATACTTTATATTGAATTTTTCAACATTCGTTTAATATATTTCTTCTGTGATAGCCATAGCTTTTCAACTTTCCTCT
>JANKYE010000001.1:6352523-6363291 GCA_032467995.1 Erythroxylum dillonii | reverse complement strand
TAAAGTTCCTCCTCAAGATCCCCATTCAGAAAGGCTGCTTTCTCATTCATCTGATGTAGCTCTAAATTAAATTGAGCTACTATGCTAAAATTACTCCCAATGAATCTTTCTTTGAGACAAGTGAAAAACTATCCTTATAATCAATGTCAACTTTCTGAGTGTAACCTTTGACAACAAGTCTAGCTTTCTATCTTTCAATATTGCCGAGTCGCTTTTGGTCTTAAAGACCTACTTATAACCAACTCGTTTAGAACCTTCTGGCAAGTCTATAAGTTCCTAGACATTGTTTTAAGCCATTGATTTCAACCCTTCTTTCATAGCATTAATCCATATTTTAGACTTATTACTACCTATGGCTTGTGAAAAAGAAACTGAATCATTACCAATGCCATAATCAAAATCTGACTCTTGCAAATAAACCACATAATCATTATAAATAAATGACCTTCTAACCTGTACAAGTTTAATTGATATACCAACTAGTTCATTTGTATGAGCTGGTGGTAAGTTAGGTTCTTCATGGGGTGTTTCTTTATTATCTAAATGTTGTTCTTGATTATTTTGATCTTCCAAAAGAAGAACAACATTTTTTATGGTTGTGAGTTTAAGAACATTTATGGATAATAAAACATCAACACTTATTTCATTAATATCCATAACTTGATTTTTAGCATTGCCACTAACCTTACCATTCTCTAAAAATTTGACATTGGTTGTTTCATTCCAACATTATGATTAACAATAAACAGGGATTAAAAAAAACATCATCAAGTGTCAATTTATATAAATTATCCATAAGCATTCCATAACCAATAAAGGAATTATTCTTATACAAATTGAAACAATCATGTTCACCTTTAAAAGTACAACCACTAACATCAAGTCTAGGAATAGAAATTAAATTTTTAGAATTTTAAGGTACATAAAGAGTGTTCACTAAATCCAAGTGTTGCCTAATATCTAATGTCAACCTGTAAGTTCCTAAACCTTCAATTAGGGCTTTCAATTAGTTCCCTATAAGCAGAAAGTTACTAGTTAGGTTTGTAGTTTGGATTGTAAGGAATTCCTGTATAATATTGGAAATATGAGTAGTGGCACCAGAATCAAACCACCAAATATTAGAAGGAACTTCAAATAAGTTTGATTCAAAGCATAGCGAAATATAATGTATAACTTTCTTTTCGAACCAAGCCTTACGTTTAGGCAATCCTTCTGATAATGTCCTTCTTTCTTGCAGAAGTGGCATTTTATCTAACTTTTGTTCCTTCCTTTCGCCATCAGCAGCTTGGGAAACTTTAGCCAGTTCTTTCTTTTAAAATTCTTGGCCTTTGGTTTGAATTTTTTCCAGCTCGTTGACCAACTAAGCTAATAGAATGAAATCCTTGTCTCTTTAATCTCGCTTCCTCTTACATAAGTTCATTGGACAATTCATCAATATTCCACTTATCATTTATTGTGCTATAATTGATGTGGAATGGTTTATATTCAGTAGGAAGTGAGTTCATGATAAACTGCACTAAGAAGGAGTCTTTCATAGTCATACCCAATGTCTTAAGTCTTGTTGCGATATTAGTTATATTAAGGATATGTTGCTGCATACTCTTTGACCCATCAAACTTCATGGTCATGAGTTTGGCCATAAATGTCCTTGTAAGTGTCTTATTGGCAGATGGGAACTTATCTTCCACAAGCTTAAGAAAAAAAAATTTAGCATGATGATTTTCAGTGCTAGGAAGAGTAAACTTAATGTTTTTAACAATTGTCATTTGTATAAAATTCAAGCATAACCTATTAAACCTTGCCCATGCTTTGTAGTGCGTCTTTTCAACCTTGTATTGGTATCATTATGGTCAAAAGGCTTATCCTCGGATAGTGTTAACTCAAGATCCAAAGCATCTAAATGGAAAGTAACATATTCCCTCCATTCAAAGAAATCCACATCAGTGAACAGGGTAACAAAAGAAGCATGAGAGTAAAGGCTAATAATTGCAAACATATAAATGCTCACTAATTAACAAATTTAGACAGGAAACACATACATTAAATATATTGCAAGTTACCATTAGGTAAACACAACAATACATATCATCACTATTATTAGAATGCTATTTAAACTTTATAAGAAAATTAAGTAAACATCATCAAATACATATAGCATCTTTGGATAAATATATATATGTGACAAGAGTGTATCAATTTTATCCTTTATATTTATTGGTTATAGAACATTGATTTACGTTTGGATAAAGTCCTTAATTTTTATCAACTAATAAAAATTCATAATAGCATTTCATAAAATATACAAATTATATGACCAAACATCACAACAATACAATCATCACTATTATAATGCTATTTAAACTTTATAAGAAAATTAAATAAACTTCATCAAATACATATAGCATAATTGGATAAATATATATATGTGACAAGAGTATATCAATTTTCTCATTTATATTTATTAATTATAGAACAATGATTTACCTTTAGATAAAGTCCCTAATTTCCATCAACTAATAAAATTTCATAATAGCATTTCATAAAATATACAAATTATATGGTCAAACATTAAAAAGTTTAATGTAGCCACTTTAGCAACTAACAAATTAATTTTAATCATACTGTCATATATATGAAATAATAATCATAATATATCCATAAGATGATATTAAAATTAAAATTTCAATTATAGGTAAAAATATCATTAATATGACCAAAATATAGGAATTCAAAATTATAAAATGAATCCATGTATCGTCAAAACTTCTTGGACCAAAACTGTAATTTTCCATTAAAAAATAATTTTAGAATAATTAAATTCACCTTTACGTACGATTATCGAGAAAATAGAGTAAGCAAACCAGAATTCGACTGAGTCTATAACAACTGAGATATTTTCTAAGGTGCCTTTCAGATCAAGTTAACCCTAAAAGACTAAAACCCTAATCTTGACATGGCAGATTTACGGCTACGTGGGAGACGTTTCAGTCTTTTGGCCAAGACAAGAGTCGTCCATCATCTTTCTATGATAGCTTCTTCAAAGTTAAACAAATATGGTGAAGTCATCAATTTGGCACATCATGTCCAAAATACGGCGGCTTGTCAACTTTTTGTACCATTCTCCAAGAAACATTCTCCGTCGTTTCTGAAGACGAAGATGGGTAAAGAATGTGCGACAACCCTTTTTTTAAAAATTTATTTTTTATATAAAAACGTAAAATCATAATTTTAATAAACATCATAATTGAAACAATCACCAAATCAATAATATAAGAATTATTATCTATTCAAAATAGTGACTCTGATACCACACGTAAGTTTTTTATTCTTAATGTTCAAACATCTTATACATAAATCATACATATTTAAATGGATCATGTCCATTCAAATTTTAAATATAATAATAATCATGTAAATAAAGTGAATAAATTACTTACGTTAAACAGAATTTGTTATGACGTAGAAAGAAAACTTTCATTGATCACAAATTAATTTCTTTCTCTTAACCATGTTTCTTCTGTAACAGATAGTTTGATGCATAGCCCAATACGTAAATATGTTTATTTTGTATTTATTTTGTTTGTACTTAATTTAGATAAAAAAGATGATTAGTTTATATATAAATCTAACATGTCCATTAAATATTAAATTAACGGTCAAAAGTTAATGTACCGTTAAATTAAAAAAAATCCTAAATCAAGTTTAATACGAGGGTATAGAAAATATGAGTTATAACGTCTAGCCATATTTCTTCTAAGTAAGCATCGAGTCCTGATGAAGAAGATTAAGGAGGGCAAAAGTTGGGTAAGAATGGAGTCAAAGCGTAAGGCCCTCACACCAAAGTTGGTCAAGAATGGAATCAAAGCGCAATGCCATCACACAATAAAAAAGAATCGTTCGCTCCCATTTGGTCAACATGTTTACCATCCAGCAATTAATGTCTTAACCTAGATGTGACGTTGTCAATACGTACGTAGTATGTACATTTATGATGGTCAACTAGACAGGTGAGTCAAACAAAAAAAAGCTTAGGCATGAATTCCTAAGCACACCATTCTTGACTCGCTGCATCATTTTAAAAATAGATTTGAATAGATTCATATATTTTGTCATTTTTAAAATTACTTTGCAATATAAATACAAATATAACTATATGAATCCAAAGCGTAAATTATAATAAAAATTTAAATTTTTTTCCAAATTCATAATACTAGGTAGCACTACTAAAAATAGCATCAAAATAGTCAAACTTTTAATTTGTGGCAAAAATTACTCATCGTTAACTCTATAATTAATAGTGCTGACGTAACAAAACTATAAGACATGATAAAATCTTATATGACATGTAATTGACACGTTTGATAATGGACTTAAAATTTAAAAAAAAGTGAGGAACTTATTTCATGTAAAAAGTATTAGCATTTTTGGATTTTGGAGATGAAGAGACTGAGATCGATGATATTTTCTTACATCAAATCACAATCTAGTGTCTTCATTGGACATAATAAGTAATTGGACACTCCCGTATATCTCAGGATACGGTAGTTACGTGGACAACTCTTGTCTAAACTCTCAAATATGACTCCAAATCTTCTGTCTAATATTATAGTGTCTTATTGTATCCAATAAATTTCAGCCATTTATTTATGTAAGTTTTGCATGGGATCCGCATGAGACCCGCATGGAATCTGTAAAATAAATAGCTGAGATTCCATAAGATAAAATAAGACAGAGTAAAATTGGACAGAGAATCTAGACTCCTCAAATATAGCGTTGTAATTTTCTCAGATGATCACTTCACTTCATCTCCTCTGTCACCAGACCTTATTGTCCACCTAACTCCTTTGCCATATAACCAGCATCAACCGTTCAGCCTAAATGTTGCATCAAAACATAAACATAAATCCAATAATTACCTTAAAAAATCTAACCCAATAAGAATATCTAAGAGTGAAACACACTTTCAAGGAATTCTCTTCTCCTACTCCAGTGGTGTCCTTAGATGGAAAGGCCCAACTCTCCAATGCTTAAGCTATTGACATAATTGCTGCCTCTCAAGCAGACCTTATCCAAGTCATCATCCTAGAAATTCGAAAGTATTTACAAGAGATTAAAAAGACTAAATTTGAATAGTTATATGCGATAAAGGCGTGCCACATCAGGATCGAATAACGATCTACTTTTACCATAAATTAAAAGTTTAATTATTTTATTATTACTTTTAGTAATTTTCCTAATATTGTAAATTTGAGTAAAATTTAAGTTTTTTTAATTATAATTTACCTCAAATTTAACTATCATAAACCAATATTTAAGTGTCATTTCACTTTATAAGCATATTATCCACTTTTTTTTCCGCTCATTTTACTTAGCATGCTCTTAGTCCATTCATATATCTAAACTGAGAATAGGGCTACATCAACAATAATAAATTAAATAATTTAATATGTTCTTTTATTAACTATTTGGATATTCAAAAAATGTATATAAGCTTATATTTGCAATAAAAAATTGCAGATTATTTTTTTTAAAAATGGAAACAGATATATACTTTGCGTTTATTTCTATGTATGCCATTTGATAATAAAACAACTCACAATTGAAACTTTCAAGTTATAAATTTGATTGAACGCACACTTTGAATAAAAGGAAGGACCGCATTTTAAGTGAATTTATAATAAATTCGAGTATACTTAGAATATGAGGGAGAATGAATAACCTGAAGTAAAGTAGTGTGAGATATGTGAATGTCTTTAGGAGAAATGGTATTCTCGATGAAATAATAAGAAAAGATTTATATATAACAGAAATGTTTTTAATGTTCTCATAAGGTTCACCTTTTACTGAGAACTATTTAACTTATAACAGCCACCACAAAAATCAGATTGCACTACAAGATATGTGAGGATATCGTAACTATATCCCATTCTATGAACAAAATAGAGACGTAAGAGGCAATTATTTTCTTTAAAGCGTTGGATTTAAACAACACTTAAAAGAAAAAAAATGAACAACCGCAAAGGAATCTTTTGGTAGTATGTGTTTGCATGTGTTTAACAGTTAGAAACAAAAATCCATATTTCAAGTTTATTCAAGATAACAACTTAGCTGGACAAAGGGTAGGATCAGTGGCTTGATGCAAGCCTTTATTTATGGAGCTCCAAAAAGAAATCAATCAAAATTAGGAAACTCCAACTAATACATCCTAGTTAAATTAAAATAAATATTTGATACAAACTTATAATAGACTTTTAATATTAGTAACTCATAAGAGTGCTAATAACATATATTAGACTTCTAATAATAATTTAAGTCTTAGTAACTAAATGTTAATAGATTTAATAGTAGGCATTATTAATTTTGGACTTGATGTTTTGTCAAGTTTTTGAAGTAAGATTTGCCCATCCTCCATTGTTCTCCCTTAGTTGAAAAGAAATCGGAAGAGTAAGTTCAATATGGATGGATCCAAATAGGGATGTTCTTATTCTTTAATCCAAGTATCTTTAGAATAGGTCAACCACTCCACTTGACAAGAAAGCAATGAAAATAATCTTCCTTAGGATGTTTTAAAAAAGGTAATAAATATGTACATTTGACAACTCCATTTATTAAAACACCAGAAGACAAAGTAGGAGGCTCAAAGATGCCTTTGTCAGGTATCAATCTTTTACATTGAAAATAGGATTAATAGCCATGTCATCGAACAATATAGGAGATATGCATTATATCTCTTGAATCAAAGAAGTTTCTATCATTGTTTTGATGATAACAAAACATAAATCCTAATAATGAGATTGTCATCTTGATGATAAGCTTTATAAGAATAAGATGAAATCGTGCATAACTTAGGAAGATACTATGTGAAGTTATTAAAAGAAGATATGAAGTTTACAACTTACGAAGCAAAAATCAAGTCATCAACAAAAGAAAGCAAGGCACATCAAAATCATTTTGTATTTTATTATCATTTGTAATCTCACTTTATTCGTACGAGAATTTTAAAGGTTTACTATGCATAAAAATTTCACATCACTCTTTGATATGATTCTTTTCAATCATCAAGAGATGCTAAAACTTTTATTTTTAAGAGAAAGCTTCTTGATCCTTCAAACACTCTTTAGACAACATTTTGGGAAGTGTTTAAATCATAATTTCATTAAAAAAATTGACTTTGAGGATTTGACGTTGTTAAAATCATATATTTGGAAAGGGATTAGTCAACCTATATGTGTTAGTAGATGACTAATATAGGTTAAAGTTATTAAATTGGTTACCACATTGATTGAATAATATTCTTATTTATTGACCAATCTCTTAACGATTAGTGAATCTGTGCATTCAAACAAAAGTTGAACATTATGCTATACTAATTTACTAGTGCTTTGTAACTAGTCATTGTAATAGCTAGTTCTTGGCTCTAATAGCTATTATGGGTCTTAAAATCCTCTAAACATACGTTTTCTCATTGGTTTTAGCACCAAGAAGCATTTGAGTAACTTTTAAACACATTTCTAGGTCTTTGTGTTTAAAAGTTCATTGTCTCATTTTAAGTGAGAGATTCTTTTTAATATTATCAAAGTGAAAAAGGTTAGATACTTTAAGTTTTAAGCTTCCATTGGGGTTCTTGATTATTATTTTGGGGAGTGTTATAAGTAGCATTAAGGTTGCTCTTCACTTTAAAAGAAGATTGCATAAAGATTCATCTTTGCTAAGTAAAGACTGTACAAAAGTTATTCTTTGCCTTAAAACAATACTTATAGTAGAAATGCATCTTAAGAGAGGATATAGGTAAGGTTTATTTACCAAACCATTGTAAGTTGATTTACATATCTCTTTTACTTTATTAATTAAGAGCTTTGTTAAGATTCATTATTTTACTTTATACTTATTTCCTTTATAAATTGTGATCTTTTTTTTTGAAAGATAATAACTTTCATTTATAAGTGAAGTTTATGTATAGCCTATGATGCTCAAAACTAAATAAATGCAACAAAAGTATCTATATTAGTAAGTGGATTTCCTAGTGGACAAGAGGACAAAGTAGTTTAACTAAAATTCCATCTCTCTTAGACATATTGATAGGTTGGTATGTATTCCTCTAGCTTATCAAGCCCATCTTACATTGGTGGATGATTTCTAGATAAAATGTCACTAGGCATCGGCTCACTTGTTTGAATATTATGTTATTTCACTCCTTCCAAACATAGTATATCATTGTGGCCCAGGTTATCTTCAAGGCCTTGTAATCCACTTTGGTCATTGTTTTGAGATTACAGGTTATCTTCAAGGCCTTGTAATCCACCTTGGTCATTGTTTTGAGATTACACAACTAATTTACAGTGTCCTTCCAGGCGTGTACCTGAGAGTTTATGCTTATTTTAGCTTGGATTCTGATCCATATCTCTTTAATGAAGTTGCATTCAATCATTAAATGATCCAAATTCTCCATCTCAACATTGCAAAGTTCATAGTTGAGATTATCAATACGGAACTTCAACTTTTCTTTAATAAGCAGATCCCCATTCATGCACAGCCAGAGAATGAAGGAGTGAGCAGCTTTAATATCGATGTCCCAACTCAATGTGTCCCATTCAACTCTCGTGTTTAGATTTATTTGTAGTAGTGCTTTACATTTCTTTGTACTGAAATGGCTAGAACGGTCGACTACCCACTTAGGTGCCATTATGATCTTTTTTTTTATATTAAGTTAGTAATTTGTGTTAAAAATTTATAAATTTCGAATTCACCCTCATTTAGGTTCCATTAAGGACTAATAAGTGATATTATAATAGTTCTATAAGATTAGCATCTAAGCCTTCTGTCAAGATTATGGAGCCACGATCGTGGCCTATGTCGCGTAGCCACTCCCAAACTTCACGTTTTGAAGGATTTTTTGGACCTTTCGGACCCCCAAAAAACCTTAGTTCAACCCTAAACATAAAAGAACATAAATAGAACAAGAAGAATATAAAGAAGGAGCTTTACATTCAGCCACTCTTGGAAACCTTAAAGAGGGAGAAAAAGAAAAGAGAGTGAGAGAAGAAGGAGGAAGAAGAAGTGGATCCCAACACCGCTGTTCCCCAGATCAGGTGGTATCCCGATGTCGCTACCATCTCGATTTGTCCAAACTAAGTTTCAATTTCTCTTTATTTCCTTTTTCATTTAAATGTATAAAGCTGAGATGGATTATATGGAAATGGATTTTGGGTTGTTGATAACGTTCTAAACTCTCCTTCGGGATTTTATTTGAGTTAATGTTGATTTAGTTATTTTGGGTTTATTAGTTTGTGTGTTGTGATTGATTAATGTATTTGTATGTTTCGGTAACAAAAATAATTAGATCGGATTAATGAGAGTTAGGCGATCTAATTGACCACTTAATTAATCTAGCTAGTCGGTAATTTTATGGAGGGAGATCCCGTGTGAGACCTGATTGTTTATTAGAGAGCTTTAGAACTAATTAGAATTTTAGGTTGTTTGTGAATTAAGAGGTTACAATTTTCATAATTTGATTAAGATTTACAATTTAGGGTTTAATGGTTATAAATCGAGAGAGAGTAATCAACCCTACGACCGTCTAAGATTGACATCCTGTAAACACATAAATAGTTAAATTAGCATTAATGATAGGTAAAATCCCCTCTCTCATAACTTGATTAATTCTCTTGACGGATTTCCATTATGACCTGTGTGCCTGCTCAGTTTAATTTTGTCTTATTCAATTTTTTGTTTTACAATTCTTGAATCAATTTCTAGTATTTACTTTCCGTGTTCACTTTTGCAATTTTTATTTCTTTTTATTCTTTTCTTTAAGCCTTAGACGACTTAGGATTACGCTAGTACGCTCCTTGTGGGGTTGACCCTTTAATACTACAAAGTACAACCCATACACTTGTGGATTATTGAGGGTTTGGTAAATTGTAAAACTTGCTCAACAAGTTTTTGGCATCATTATTGGGGAGGCATAGATTAGTTTAATTCTTGTAGTCTAAGGTTTTTTTTTCCTTTTTATAAAAAAAACCGGGCATAAAGTAGATGACACATCAACTTAGATATCACAGGACAACAATGGGGAATCTCAAGAGTTGAATACTAAAAAGAGATAAAAAAAGAACAATCATGGAGGATGTATATTATAAGGAGCAAATGACTCTTGCAGATTTCAATGAGCTCCAATTTAGTTTGGGAAATCATCATCCTTATATGAATACATACACCTCGGGGTGACAGAACCACTCAGATTTTTATTAGTCCAACAATGCAAGTACTCAAATGGGAGATCAAGACCTATTTGAATTTCAGCAAGATGAGTCTAACTTATGGGATTCCAAATTGAACAAAATCATGGATAAGCTAACAGACATGGAAGAGACTAGAAGAGCACTTTGATCGAGTAACGAAAAATCATGCATCTTCTATTCACAACCTAAACATTCAAATGAGATAGCTTTCCTATGAATTTTGTAAGAGAATTATGGAAGACTCTTTGAGCAATATGGAATTACATCCATAAGAGCAATATAAGCCTATCATACTTAGAAATGGGGAAGAACAAGAAGAACTAGTGGAAGACCAAGTTGAACCCCAACTTGTAGAAGACCAAGAGACGAGAAAAGAGGATGAAGAAAAGAATACCAACTGTTAGACCCCGAACCTTTTTCTTGGAAATTAAAATGTATTAGATGAAATTGATGAATTGTGATGATTGATTTGGAATATTGTAGTGCCTATTGTGTATGATTTGTGTAGTTATGGATATGAGTATTAA
>JANKYE010000001.1:6278194-6309113 GCA_032467995.1 Erythroxylum dillonii | reverse complement strand
CTTCTCAAGCCTTCACTTAATTACTTTCCACTTTAGTTCCAATTTCTTCTCCAATTCCTCCCCAATCAAATATACCGGAAAATGTCATGAATGCATGTACATGCATTTACATGTGCAAAATTTCACTATTTACGTATATGTATGCATGAATATGCCAAAACAAATTTAAACACTCATAACCCGTTCCAAATGACTATTTTACCCGTCGGTGATGGGATGTTACATTAACAATATTGGGATATACCAAGGAATCTGGTTTAGCACCTTCTTGTTTGCAATAGTTTGCTGATGACATTATTTTAGCGAATGAAACAAAAGAGGGTATTAATATCAAGCTAAAACTTTGGAGAGATAGGTTGGAGTTAAAGGACTTTCAATTAAGCAAGACTAAGATGGATTACTTAGAGTGTAAATTTTTTGGTTGAATAGTTGCATCTAATGTTGAGATCAAGATTGGTATAAAAGTTATACCATAGAAAAACTATTTTAAGTACCTTGGATCCATCATCCAAAGTAGTGGGGAGATAGATAACGACATAGTTCACTTAATCAAATCAATATGGCTTAAATGGAGGGACATTTTAGGAGTTTTATGTGATAAGAAGATATCACTCAAGTTAAAAAGTAAATTATAATGTTTAGCAGTTAGGCTGACCATGATCTATGGGTCAAATTATTGGCTCATCAAACAAGTGCATAATTATAAGTTAATGATGACAGAGATGAGGATATTATGTTGGATGTGCAATCTTACAAGAAAAGACCAGTTGAGAGTGGTTAACATTTATAGTAAATTAAGGGAGATAAGACTTAGGTGGTTCAGACATATTAAGAGGAGATATCATAACGCCATAGTGAGAAGATGTGAGAAGATTATACTTAAGAACTATAAAAGCAAAAGAGAAAACTCAAGAAGAATTGGGGAAAGGTAATTAAGAATGATATGACTCTACTAATGATTGCAAGGACTTGACCCTTAGTAGAAAAACTTTGAAGAATTAGGATATAGAAGACTCTACATAGATAAGTCTTTCTCCTTTCAAGTATCCTTTGAACCTTTTCTTTCAATACTTTTGTCTTTTAATTAGCCTAAATACTTTTGTTTATAGCACTTGCTCCTTTAGTTATTTTATTTATTTATTTTGTTTTCTTTTTAATTGTTTTTTATTTCTTCATTTGTTTTATTTCTTGTTTATTTATTTATGTACTTACTTTTATCTTTATTTATATTTTGAATTTTGAATTTTATTTTTATTTTTATTTTTTTCATTTATACAATCATTTGTTCATACCTTTAGTTATTGTTTTCTTCCATCCATTTTCAAAAACTTTCTTTTCTACAGGTCTATCAAAAATAGTGGAATTCCTCTTTAGACATTGTTGTCGTTATTATTTGTGAACTTTCTTTAATATTATTTTGTATATTTTGTTTCATTCATATCACATCAATGTGCTAACTCAAAAATTATATCGTCAATATGATGAAACAAGTTTAACATTCATATAGACATTCCTGTAGCATAGAATGAGTGAAGGAAACAAAAATCTTATGTACCCCAATCAATCTTAAAACATTAACCAACATTCAAATGCCACGTAATTGGATGCAACTCGTTAACATGTTACAACAATGTTGTAATGATGCATATAGTAGGATGATTACTACAAATCCAACTCATGTCGCTTCAAAACTGAAGTTACTTGATAAACCATTACAGTCTACTAATTGCAATGAGCTAACTTACAATACTCACCCTAAAAAATGGAAATACTGTTATAAAGTAACTATAGGAGGAAAAAAGTAGTCACATTCCAACAAATATCAACTTCTTAGCAGTTCAAGGACGTTAGTCAAATAAGCAAAATCTAAAATATTTCGATCTGATTGTTAGCCAATAACTATTGCAGACTAAAACTAATGGAAAGTAAATGATTGCGCAAGCTAGTGTTTAGAAACACTGAGAAGAGAGACAATTAATCATGCCACTACTAATTAAGATCAGCAATAAACCATATTGTTGTTTCAATAGAGTTGCTGAACAAACTAGTTACAAAGTTACTTTTGGCTGGAGTCGACATTTCTTTTGGATTAATAGTTACTAGCAGCATTAGCTTTCTGTTATAGTTATAAAGTAGCGTATCTTTCAGTAGTTACCGTAGTTACAGGCTCTTAATTTTTCTATATAAGAAGCGACTAAGAAATTAGAAGTCATGCATGTGAATCGTAACTTGTGGGGTGAACCAATTAACCTAGTTTTGCTGGAAACAAGACAACTTCTTTGTTCGAAACTGATGTTTTCCACGAAACATCACTCCTAATGGGGTTTGTTTTACCATTTGATCTGTCAAAATACTGCAGAAGCATAGCATGATTTTGAGGTCACTTTATTGTATAATTCTTAAAAAAATAAGGTATGGATAAGATGGGAGCAGGTGAACGATACAAGCCATGCTTCCTTCGTGTAGAAATGCATGCTTTTGGAATGAAAAACGTACGAGGACGACACTTGGACATGATATCATCCTTCTCTAGTGCTGTATGCTCGCTCATGTTTTTTTATGTTGATATTTTTTTCAACATAGTATCAGTACCCTCATGGTCTTAAGGGTCTACGGGAGTGAAAAACAAAAGGGTAGAAAAGAGATTAGCTTTTTGCAACTTGTTTACTTAAAGACTGAGAATTGGAAAGGGGGGGAAAAAAAAGAGTCAGCAGAGAAGTGAATGATGAAGAATGAAGAGTGAAGAACCAAGAACTTGCTTACTTTGACAAAGAACAACCTGAAGACAATGATGCAAAGGAAGGCAAGTTATTAATTTGCAAATGTACAAAACAAAAAAGTAAAAGAAAAGAAAAAAAACAGAATTGATGAAGAATGAAGAGAAGCAAGGAGGGCTGATTTTGCAACTTGCAACTTGAAAAATGTCATTAAACATATATTTGCAGTTCTCACGTTTCAAGGGATCCTATAAAAGGAGAGAAGATGAAATACTTGGATGTTTCAATTCAAAGTAAAATATCAAGGGAATGTTGAAAACTGACGTTTTCCATGAAACATCATTCCTAATGGAGTTGGGTGTGCCCTTTGATCTGTTACAATACAGAAGGATACCCTGACTTTGAGATTATTTTGGCTGTATAATTATTGTCAAGTATTTGGGACCTCTTCTCCTCATCCCCTGTTTTGGAAACGCTGAAGTAATCGTCTTCTATTAAAAACAAATTAGTTCCACGTGCTGATGTAAAAGTTAAAAACTACATATACGAAATGGACCAATTGTAGCTAAAATGAATGTATTTGATCCTTTTCTTTCCTTAGTCTATGTTTCTGGTTGGGAGGAGTTGCAGATCTAACGCCATGTCCGACTATGACACCACATAACAAACATTAATAAGCAAAAAATAGAACGAGCTGGAAAGAAGCGTCTCACTGTCTCTGTCTCACTCCCTTTGTTAGCTTCTAAGCATGTTTTTTATGATTGAGATCGAGACATAATCATCATTATGCTCTTTCCCACTAAACATTCTAAAATAATAATTGATGCCACACAGCCTCTCCTTGAAGGTAAGTCATTAGACTGGAGCGGAGTAGAAATATCAACAGGATTGTCATGTCGTTCTTGCGAGAAAGTGGCGTTTGTTATGTGACAGCGATTGATCTGAAAAGTTAAGCTGCTTCATCTGAGTCAAATTCTGTCAATGTGGATAATTCAGATCTAAGGCTTATGAAACATAATTGAAACAATCAATTGTTTCCTGAGATAGTAGCCAAAGGAGGACGTGATATCGTGAATTACGGTTATATATTTCCAATAATAATTATTATTAACTACTTAGGACTTCGGTTATATTCTTTAGCCAACCCTCGTCAGAGATTATTAACTACCATTTGCCATGTTTGAACTCATTGAATGAAACATTAGATCATAAGTAGCAGTCGGTCCTAGTTTAAGTTACCCGAATTCCAGAAAATTCAATTACTTCTAGTTACAATCACTTGCATCCAAGTTTATATACTGATCTGGGAATGGGGTTAACAAAAGAAGTACAGGATAGTCTAAAGTCCAAACGGAGGCTTAATAATATACAACAAAATTGAACTCCGGGACCTCTTGTCCAATAATTCAATGCATTAGCTTCACTATCCGACCAACATGTCCAATTGTATTAAGCAGAAAACGTCAAAAGATATTTCTTTCTTCCAACAGTCGGGGAAAACAGCACCCAAACATCTATCGTCCACAAGCTACGAAAGGAAAAGAAGCTCCACAAAATGCATCACAGACAAAAACACATTAGGACATCACCATCACGCATGAGACCGGAAGAGAAGGCATTTTCTATTGCTTTTCTTCTACTCCCCTACCTCAGCTTGTCTAAAGCTCTCTTATTTTGGCGGGACGTGGACCCCACTTTAATCAAGATCTCCTCCTCCTCAAGTCTCTTTCTCATAAATCCTCCAACTTCAACCACCTTCCACCTTCCTCGACCATCACCCTCTTGCCTACTCTCCTTCGACTTGCACTTCTTCAATTTCATTATATCTCTCATTTTAATTTTCTCTTTCAAAAACCAAAACACAACCACAATTCAGTTCACAGACACAAACGCTAAATCCCACAAAGACGCAGACAACAATCCATAATGAAGAAAAGCCTCTCCCTCAAACTTATTTTTCTCTTCTTTTACTTCCTAAACACCATCAAGTTATGCCTTTCTCTCACACCAGATGGTGTCTCCCTTCTTTCTCTAAAATCCGCCGTTGATCAACCATCAGAAGGTTCTCCCTTCGACGACTGGAACGAAGACGATCCAACCCCTTGTCACTGGACCGGCATTTCGTGCATGAACATCACCGGAAACCCTGATCCACGGGTCATCGGAATTGCAATTTCCGGAAAGAATCTCAGGGGATATATCCCGTCGGAGCTAGGAACTTTGATTTATCTCCGGCGACTCAATCTCCACAACAACAACCTTTATGGGTCATTACCTGTTCAGCTCTTTAACGCCACTTCACTTCATAGTATCTTCCTTTACGGTAACAATCTCTCTGGTTTTCTACCCCCCTCCATTTGTAACCTCCCGAAACTCCAAAACCTTGATCTTTCCATCAATTCTCTTTCTGGGTCATTACCCGAAGACTTGAAAAACTGCAAACAACTGCAAAGGTTGATTCTTGCAAGAAACAAATTTACCGGGCAAATTCCGGCTAGTATATGGCCACTATTAGATAATCTAGTGCAACTCGATCTATCTTCCAACGATTTTAACGGTTCAATACCCAATGATATCGGTGAACTCAAGTCCCTGTCTAGGACGTTGAATCTCTCTTTCAATCATTTATCTGGGAGAATACCAAAATCGATTGGAAACTTACCAGTGAGCGTCAGTTTTGATCTACGAAACAATAATTTAAGCGGCGAAATACCGCAAACGGGTTCATTTGCAAACCAGGGACCAACTGCTTTTTTAAATAATCCGCTCTTGTGTGGATTTCCTCTAAGAAAGCCTTGCGAGGACTCTGCACACAGCTCACCTGCAAGTCAAAACTCCACACCAGAGTCAGGTAACAGTCAGAAAAAGGGTTTAAGCTCTGGTTTGATCATACTCATTTCACTAGCCGATGCCTTTGGCGTGGCCTTCATTGGTCTGGTTATAGTTTATGTATACTGGACGAAGAAGGACGATTCTAATGGCTGTAGCTGCACCGGTAAGAACAAGTTAGGCGGGAATGAAAAATCACGAATCTGTTCGCTCTGTTCATGTGTCAATAACTTAAAAAACGAGGAGTCAGAAGGAGAAGACATGAAGAAAGCACCTCGGGGGAAAGGAGAAGGAGAGTTGGTAGCCATAGACAAGAACTTCAGCATTGAGATTGATGAGTTGTTGAGAGCCTCTGCATATGTGTTGGGCAAGAGTGGATTGGGAATAGTGTATAAGGTTGTCCTTGGAAATGGAATACCAGTGGCTGTGAGGAGGCTTGGTGAGGGAGGAGAGCAGAGATACAAGGAGTTTGTTGGCGAAATTCAAGCTATTGGGAAAGTTAAGCACCCAAATGTTGTGAGATTAAGAGCTTATTACTGGGCTCCTGATGAGAAGCTTCTTATTAGTGATTTCATCTCTAATGGCAACTTGGCTAATGCTCTTCGAGGTCAGTATTTCCTTCTCTCTTGTATCAGTTTTGGTTGCAATTTGTATCCTTTTGTGTCCCGTTGTTATTGGTTAGGTCGGAGAAAGAGGTTGAGCATTTTTCTGCCTTTGCTCGAGAGGCCAATAACACGAATGGGTTCTCAGTAGCAGTTATCATGGCTTCTACATTGCGAAAAGCTCGGATCGGTCCGGGCGAGTCAATCGAAAAAAGTTGAAAACCTTTCATCCAACCATATGCCTGTGTTTAGCAACATGGCTGTGTTTGGATATTTGTTTGCTAGATCAAACACGGTAGGAATGGAGTTGAAATTAATAGGATATGTGGGGTTTCACCAATGAAATATGCGAGATGGTCCCCATGCTTGGCCACGCATCACCTGAACAAGCGTATTAATTAGTGATTATGGCCCATGCGCTAGCTTGAGTATGACCTAGATCGTCCAATCACAATACACAATGACCCACGGTTTAATCATTTAGGTAAAGACCATTTGCTGCTTCAAAATAAATGCCCGGTCCCAACTTTGCCCGCTCTAGCTTCGTGAGCCGCTAAAGTCGATGACATGATCACCTACGAGGGTCGACAGTTATCTCACACCTCTCCAAAGTTTGCACCCGTAGGTGGCATTGTCTTTTTTAGCAACTTTGTGAAAGGCAATCCTTTTCTTTTCTATTCTCATCTCTTCTCTTCTCTTCTCTTCTCGGCGCTATACTTGAAAGTTGAAACTTGACCTGCAGAAAAATCGGACACTAAAAAGAAGCTGTTTCGTCCACGGTTATACGTGTATGGCAGATAGATAGGGCATAAATACCTAGCGCTTTACCCAATATTGAATTCATCTGTAGGTTGAACTATATACTATTATGTAAGGATCATTTTGGGGCTTCTGCGTGGCTCGACTAGTTCTCATCACTACATTGTTTTCTCTCGATCAGCTGCTGATTGCTAGCACTACGAGGAGAAATTTAATGCCGAAGAATCCATGTTTCCCCCAAATTGAGTTACATGGGGATATCGTCATTCATGCACCTCTTACATATACCATTACAGAGTTATCTCTTCTTTTTTTTTTAAAGAGGGAAACAACACCGAAAAAAACTAATTAGCTCAAAGTGTTAGGGTACAAAGCGTCATGTTTGCCTTGAAGGAAGAGTTCTATGATTGACGCCAACGGCTCTTGAAGGTAGTGTATGCCTGGGTGGCTCGGGCTGCGAGTGCGACCAGGTTGTCTGCTCACTAGTTCCCTTGCACCTGCAACTCCCAATCTCGTTGGATTAGTCTCCAGGTAGGTCCTACCACTAAAAAGATATGCACAGATAAGTCTGTACAAGAAGAGGATAGGATATTAATGACTTCTAGAGAACACACTTCAACTATGACTCGGCAGTACCCTAACGATCAAGCCAAGGTTAAACTCGAGTGGACTCCCCAGAGTTCGGCAACCAGTGGCGATACTCGTCCAATGTGCTACATAAAACCACCGCACTAGTGGCCGCACCAGTTCCAAATTACTCCCTCAGCAATAGCAATGGGCGAGCCATGTTTGATCACTCCATCTGTGTTTAGCTTGACCTAAGCTTCTGGCAGTTTGATCCACCCAACTAGGCTACCCACTGACAAACCCTGTGTTGGATACACACAATTCTCCACCACCCTAACCCTGGCTATTCACTCCACATATTCCATAACTGCTCGCTGTCCTTCAACCAGCCAAGCAAAACTAGCTTCAAAGAGGCTCTTGTTACTCCAAGACCATAGCATCCAGCAGGCGACTCCAAATACGGTGGCCCATTCCCCTTGCATCACTGGGTGTGGTTCATGAGGTTTGATTTTATTCTATTTGTCACATCCTTCTAAAAGAAGGACATATCGAACACCCCCGAATGGAAGTTGCGCCAGAAAACTTGTACTCGGGGACAGTTACGGATGACGTGTAGGGTGGATTCTTTCTGCCCACATATGTGACAACTACTGTCTGTAGTAATATGATGTGTCACTCGTTGTTGGTTAGTCAGGAGCTTGTTCTTGCTCAACAACCAGAGGAAAGCCCAGACCCGCTGGGCCCTGCCCATTTCCAGATGAGATTCCAGAGGTTAGCATTCTCATCCGTGGTACTCCCCTCGATCAAATCATAGGTGGAGGCCACGGTGAATCGTCCGTTATCAGTTAGACCCCACCTCATGGTATCCTCCACTGTGTCGTCTGCATGAGGGGTTATGTCTGTGATATCCATACAGACGAAGGAGGGGAGGTACTGTTGGAACAAGTACCATTTCCAAGTAGCAATTTCATTCTTCAAGTCCGCTACTTTGGCGTGGAGCACGGTATCGGGTATTGGAGATGTCGCCATAGAGATGAGCGGGCCCCAATCCTTTGCCCAATTATCCAGTCAGAAGGAAATTCTCCTCCCATTTCCCAGCCTCCATTTCAACCCTTGTCGTACATACTACCAAGTCGCTGCAATGCCTTTCTATAAACTTGAAGTGTTGTTTCGATCTAGCATATAGGGGACATGGTGGGGGGCTAGACGGTATTTTGCCATAACTATCCTGACCTAAAGCGCTGAAGGTTGGGTAAGCAAATTCCATCCCAACTTTGTTAGGAAAGCATCGTTGAAGGACCTTATACGCTTAATGCCGAGACTGCTTGCCTTTTTGGGCTTGCAGACGACCTCCCAATTCACGAGGTGTATTTTCCGCTGCTCATCAGTAGATCCCTAGATAAAATTTCGCATAATTTTCTCCAAATCATCGCAAAGTTCCCTCAGTATTCTCACAGTTTACATCGTGTAATTCGGGAGGGTTGAAATCACAGACTGAGTTAAGGTGACTCAGCCCGCTAGAGATAGCTACCTGGTCTGCCATTTAGACAGTTGTTTTTGGGCGTTATCTAGGATATGTTGATAGGTATGTCATGTGGTACGCTCATGTATCAACAAAACTCCTAGATTCTTACTTAGATTATTCGTGCTCTTAATGCCCACGCTCCGACTTAATTGATTAACAGTATCGGGAGAGATGTTATTGGAAAAGAAAATCCTAGTCTTTTCCCAGTTAACTTTTTGCCCTGAGGCTTGACAAAACTCACCCAGAGTCCTGGCAATTACTTGTGTTTGAGACTTCGTAGCGTCAACGAACAGAACCAGATCATCGGCAAAGAAGAGATGGGAGACAGGGGGCCCAGTAGGGTTTAGTTTTAGCGGTTTTCATTGCCCTTATTCCACTTGTCTCGTAATAAGTTGGCCTAGCCTTTCTATACATAAGACAAAGAGATAAGCGGAGAGGGGGTCACCTTGTCGAAGGCCCCGAGATGGCCTAAAGGGGTCTGAAACTGTACCCTGCCAAGCCACCTACATGATCATTGCCGCCACACACTACATGATGACCCATATTAGATTTACCGGTAGGCTTATGTCCTCTAGGGTTTCTTGAATGAAATCCCAGCGAAGTCGGTCATAGGCTTTTTCCAGGTCTACTTTGATTGCAAAGTACCACTTCTTGCCTTGCTTTTTCTACAACGAGTGAATAACTTCCTGAGCAATGATGATATTTTCCGTAATTTGGCGACCCGGAATGAAACTATATTGATTCTCCTTGACTAAATGGGCCAGGTGAGTTTTCAACCGGTTAACAATGGTTTTGAAGATGATCTTATAGCTCACGTTGTAGAGACTAATCGGTCAAAACTAGGCTATATTGGTCGGAGAGGGGATTTTGGGGATTAAGACTAGGTGATCACAACTAGACCACTCTGCTCAAATAGACTCTCATCATAGGAAGGCGAGCAAGCCAGTACAGATACCTCCAATTTCAGAGCTGGCACCGGAGAAAGAAGCCAAGCAGCAAGGGCAGTGAGGGTGTGATTTAACTCTTTCTCCCAACGTTCCATCCGGAAAACTTCTTAGATGTACTCTACGACTTTGGGGTCGACCTGCTCCCATTGTTTTTGAAAAAATAAGGTGTTAAAACCATCTGCTCTGGGAGCCTTATTCGAATTGATACCAAACACCACATTCTGAACTTCATAAAGGTGGATTGACTGGGTTAGATAGCGGATAGTACCCTCTGAAAGAGGAGGGAAGGCTCTTGATAAGGATAGCTGTTGGGGTCCCTCTACCTGTGTATACAGATTGAGAAAGAAGTCTTTGGCTAAGCCACGTAATTGTCCTTGGTCGGAGATTACTCCCTACTGTGAGTTAGTGAGGCTCTCAATCTTTAATTTCTTCCTTTTAGAGAGGGTGAGAGTATTGTAGTATCTAGTATTCTGATCACCCTTCGAAATCCATTCACACCTTGCTTTCTAGTGCCAATAAATTTCCTCTTCGCTTAAAGCCTGCATCAATTCCCCTCGCAGTTGGTCCTCCAGTTCCAACAGGTAATCCGAATTGTCTTCGGTCATGGTGTTCTGGATGCCCAGAAGCCTTGCAAATAGCCTTTTTTACGATGAAAAATATTCCCAAAATCTGAACGATTCCAACTTGTAAGGTGTTGGGATAAAAGGGCAAGAGAGTTACTCAAAGTTGCCTCGGTTGGCCGCCAGTACGCTGCTATAACCTCGTCAAACCCGGGGTAACTTAGCCAAGCATTCTGAAATCTAAAAACCAGAGTGGTTAGGTGTCGGGAGGCAGATATTGGAAATTAATCCACTGAGGTTTGTGATCTGACCCGAGAAAGCGTACATGGTGATTAACTGTCTGCAGGAGCTGATGAAGCCACTCTGTCAAACCAAAAACCGATCCAACCTATCCTAGACTACCCCATGTTGCCATGTAAACTTAGGGCCTACGTACCCTAAGTCATGGAGGTTACTCCCATGCACTTAATCTCGGAAATTTTTGTTCACTACCCTCGTAGTTGTGGATCCTCCCCTTTTATCTCCTATCTTCAGCTTCGCATTAAAATCGCCACCGACAAGCCAAGGTCTCTGGGTGGATCTACCTAGCCTAGCTAACGCTGGCCAAAGACAATTTTGGGTCGAGATTTGAGGGCTGGCATAGACAACGGTAAAATCGAACGAAGAAGATCCATACTAGATAGTGGTATGAATAAATTGACGGTGAGCGAAGATTATTGCGATGGTAAAACTATCTTTCCATAAAATCCATACCCCTCCTGAGAAACCCTTAACTTTTACTCTGAACGAGTAGTTGTATCCCAAATTACGAACGACTTCGTGGGCCCTAGTTCCACTAATACGGGTTTCCAGCAAAACGAGGATTCCCGGTTTATAGTTTCGGAGGTAAGTACGCAGTATGGCTTGAAAACTAGTCCCCCCGAACTCCTTGATAATTCCAGATCAGAATTGACATAAATTAAAATAATTAAGCAACGCTTATACATCCTGTAGGAGCATCCGTGATCTCACCTCCCATGGGCCGCGATATCTACACCTCCATACCTCCGTGCTCTCTATCAGAGTCAGGGCTTCCAGTGTGACTGTCTCGCCTGCGATATCCAGAGGATCTGTATGTAGAATTACGGTAGTCTCCCAACTGTAATTGGGTCCAGCTTGATCCGCAAATTCTTTCATGAGTTGGATCCGCTCCCCAGCTTCCAACTCTCAGTCAGCCAGGACCTGACTATCGCAAATCATTTCTGTGTGGGAAGGTATTACTATCGCTATGTTTTGGTACAGGTTGGTGGGTTGTAGTTGCATGCATTGGGCTCTATTTGATTCGTTTAACAAGATATGCCTGGCCGAGGAACTTTTCCCCCAGGTTTGCTGGGTATGGGACTCTATCTAGCTTCTGATTTTTTGGGTGGGTCCCTTTCTGTAATTTTTGTGGGGCCCAGTTGCTGTAAACTGCATGTTAGGTTGGGTGGCCTTTCCAGTACCCAGAAATTCGCTAAGCTGGACTCTCTAGCCCAACCCTTTCCGAAAATTTAAACATTGATCCTCCATTAGATTCTCGGTCTCCATCAGATCATGGGTTGTCAGTGTTGCAAACTTAGAGCCTAGTGTATGAGAAGACTGGTTTGTGCTTCCTACAGTGTTTGGACATTGCATAGGGGGCTTCACCTGCGGTTGTGGTCGTTGGGAGGGCTGCCTAGGTTTTCGTTGAACCTAAACCTAAGGCCTGTAACCTTGGGAAGGATGTGTCGATGGCGGTGCTGGCGCGGTAGTGTTCTCCGTAGCTTCTATAGGTGTCGCTGCTACTCCAGTCAGCGTCTACTTCGGCAATCCTTCACCAGAGTTGGAGCTCGTGTTGGCAGCTCGGGGACGCTGAGGTAGGCATTGATGTCATGGCCCACCCTTCCACACCAATAGCATAATTGTGGCCTAAGAAGCACGGACACAGCAAAATGGAGCCGTGTCCACGTATCGGACACGTGTCCGTGTCAGACGCGCACGTGTCCAGTTCGGACATGTATCGGACACGTACACCCACAAAAAGTGCATATATATGCTCCATATTTTTTTAGAGGAGCTTATAAAGTATAGAATATGTATGAACTATCAAGATATTGGAAATTTTGAAACACATCAATCAATATTTATCATATTATGAATTTTGAATTCTAAATTTTTTTTCTTAATTTTAAATTTTATAATATATATCTATATATGCCGTGTCCGTGTTCACCAAATTTTAAAAATTGGTATGTCCCTGTGTCCGTGTCCGTATCGTCCATATCTGTTTCCGTGCTTCTTAGATTGTGGCAACCCCTCATACATGACCTGGATCATCTCCCCATCTAACTCAACGTTGGATTTTTCTTAGATTGTGGCAACCCCTCATACATGACCTGGATCATCTCCCCATCTAACTCAACGTTGGATTTCAAGGGAAGGCTCAAGTTGACGTCGATGGCAAGTTGTGCGTATCTGCCCGGTTGGGCTTGCAAGGTTGGCTCATCGATTTTAATAGTTCAACCGACCAGGTTCCCCATAGCATGCGGTAAGGATATTCGGATGGTAGCGAGAAATGGGTAGGTTCGGAAATCTTACCACGTAGTTGCTCGGTTGATTTGGCCCTGCGACGGTCTGAAGACGGCTCCTATCTTTGCACCGACAGTGTTTACCCGAAGATGATCCACGGGCCATCTGTTAAGGCGTAGATGAAGTCGGTTTCGTTGATGAAGCGGACAAGGAAGAAGTCGTTCTCCAGGTCCACAACTTTCATGGGACCAGGAGGTTTCCAGAGGGTTTTCAGGCGAGTGATGAGTGTTTGGTAACCAATCCTGCGTCCCAAGAGTTTTACCAAAACTGTGTTAGTTCATTTCCCGTCGAGTTTGTCCTTGAAAGATTGAGAGAGTTTCAGACCGCCCCCGAGCTCTCCGGATAGGGGGACAATGTCCCCTTCCTCTAGCTCGATGGTGGCCTTTACTGGCCAGGCATGTTCGGTGATTGGGAGTTTGGTTGTCATACTGCCGGTGACTGCTGCTCGCTAGGACAACTGCGGGGTAGGTAGAGCCTCCTCCTCCCGCTTCTGCGTTCGCCCACGTTTGGGCAGCTGTCCCTCGAGATCGAGGGACGTCATGAGAGTCCCAGGGGTCGCATGAGGAAGAAGAATTCTCGTTGTTAATCAGGCTGGAAAAACACGACGTTGAGCTTCGGGAAGTAACAACCGTGGATGAAAACGAACGTTTGCTTTTGGAGATTAGTAACCCTTTAAATGATTAGTAACCCTTTTGGAGATTGTTGAGCCGAACACAGCACATACATACATACATTATACATACATACATTAACATACAGCTCGAAAACCTACAAAACAAACTACTGTTCAAGTTCAAAGAGGAGTTCGCAAGTTTCAACCCTTATGCCCCTTGGAATATACTTAACAATGATGTAACAGTACCTTGGCATTAGAAATCACCTGTCTCAGAACTTATGCCAAACCTTCTAATTGTCTTTTAAACTTACTTTTGATAATTATGGGAGTACTGATGCATATCCTCTTGCAGGGAGAAGTGGGCAACCAACAGCGAGTCTCGCATGGTCAACCAGGCTGAGGATTGCGAAAGGAGCAGCTAGGGGCTTGGCCTACTTGCACGAGTGCAGTCCAAGAAAATTTGTACACGGAGACATCAAACCATCTAACATCCTCTTGGATAATGATTTCCAAGCTCACATTTCTGACTTTGGTCTAAGCCGATTAATCAGTATTACAGGCAACAACCCGTCATCTTCTGGTGGCTTTATCGGTGGAACACTTCCTTACCTTAAATCTTCTCAATCAGAAGTAACCAACAACTATCGTGCCCCTGAAGCTCGTGTACCAGGTAATAGACCAACCCAGAAATGGGATGTGTACTCGTTTGGAGTTGTCTTACTTGAACTGCTCACTGGGAAATCTCCGGAGCTTTCACCAACCACATCAACTTCTGTAGAAGTGCCGGACTTAGTCAGATGGGTCAGAAAGGTATTTGAAGAAGAGAACCCGTTGTCGGATATCGTGGATCCAGTGTTGCTTCAAGAAGTGCGTGCCAAAAAGGAGGTATTAGCAGTTTTCCATGTCGCTCTTGCATGTACCGAGGGTGACCCTGAAATTCGACCTAGAATGAAGACAGTCTCTGAAAATCTTGACCTGATTGGAAAATAAGAGATAAGGGTAGTTCATGCGTTTCAGTTGGAAACTCTTGATGTTTCAATGGGCCCTCCATTTTCGGCCTGATGAGTTTTTGAAAGCTCATAACATAAAAGATCATTTCCTCTTCTAGTTTAGCTTGGATGTTAAATGACTCCCGAACTAGGCCCTAAATTTTGGGGAAGTCCATGAATTGTAATACCATTCATAATTTAATTTCTATCCCATTCCTTTGGGGTAAATTGCAATAAACAACTTATTTCCCTTTCTCTTGTTCTTAACCTCTTATCGTAAATTTTCCCCGCCAATCCCACCTAGATATGTAGCTTCTGTTGTTGTCTTATCTTTAACTTCTGTTGTTGTCTTCCAAAGAATTTATCTTTTGGCATCCAATTTGATACCCTTTTGAGTTCTTGACCGAAATGTGAATCCGGAGTAAATACTCATGCTATTTTTGCGTTTAGGGGTTAAGGACGGCTGGTTTGTGATAGCATACGAATTAGAATCACAAACTCAAAGCAACAGGAAGTTCGAATAATACTTATCCAGCGTGCTAGCTGCTATTGATGGCATACCAAATCATCCATATCGAAAGAGCAGAAGCTTTTCACCGTGAATTCAAAGGTCCTGAATCTGTCAACTCTATTGTTTCCCATTTGTGATGGAAAACCTAGTTCATATATACCACAGAGTATCAACTAAGTTTCCTCTGTTTAAAGTGATTGGACAACCATTGATCCAAATCTGGCAATTATACGAAGGTCATCTTCTTCTGTCTATTTGTTTGTCTCGTTTTGCGGACAACGTTGAAAAAATATATTTATGATAACTGATTTAATTCTTAAAAAACACAAAGAAAGACCTGCCATGTATAAGGCGTAAAATATGTAGTTTTGTTTCTTCAAACATGACAGAAGTAGAAGCATAATACCATAAAAATATATAAACATGAAATAACACATAAACATGAACGAGCATGGGATCAACTTCCTTATTGTTAAATTCTTGTTTATGTTTTATGTTTAAGATATCATTAGTTACTTTAGGATGATAGGTGTATACATAATTAGTTAAAATTGAGTGATCCTGTAAAAAGTGTATTAAATAATACTATTTTGATTGGACTTGAGTGATCCAACAAAATTTTGTTTTATATAAATACCTTCTTTTTAACTTTGAATTTCTAGAACGTAGGTTTTTTCTTTTTAAGTAATAAAATAATAAAGGCACTTATCATCAAAATTGAGCCATGTTTCTTGCCTTTTGTACATTAATCTATTAGTGAGCCTCATTATGCATCATCTAAAATTTTAGCCTTTCTTTTTGTAACACTTTCTAAAGAACCATCAGTTTCAAAGAAAAACAAGTAATTATTCCCTAATTCATGATTATAAAAGCTTTTGATTTGATATGGTTGTAGGGTATGATATCACCCCAACAAATAGGACTTTTGATTACGTTGTTTTTTACTACAATTTGAAATTCGTAGCTAAAAGTTACTATTTAGCTAAGGAATCTTAATATTGTAGCCTATTGAAGCAAAAAAATTTGCAATTTTTTAAACAATTGACTACATTTAGAATAGGCTATGTTTGATATTTGTAGCTAATAACTTTTAACAACTTTTTTCAAAAATGAACAAAGTTTTGTAGAAAAAAGTTTTTGGCTACAAAACAATAACTTTTGGTGACCTTTTTAACTATGAACTTAGTTTTGTAGAAAATAGTTTTTAGCTAAAAAATGTTTTTCGTAACTAATACTCAAATTTATTCCAGATCTCATAGTTATTAGCTACATTTTGAAACTACAAGATAAATTTTATTGGAATTTTTTTTGGCCATGAACATGTTTTTATAGTGAAAATGAAAGAAGAATCCAGAAACAATAAAAAACAACATCATTTTTTAACTAAAACGAAGTCATTATTTTAAGATTGATAATCTAAAAACGCTGATCTGTTCTAGTTTTTCCTTTTATGACTTCGTGTTCTGGTTGCTCTAACAAAGTCTTCATTTTCTCTTTTCATGGTTTTCAATCTTCTATGTTTATGTTTTGGCTACTTACTTGTGTGTTGGTGTTCCTTCTCATATGTCTTCATGTTTTTCGCTTAAAAATGTTTGTCTCGCCTATTCACAAATGTTTTTCTCGCATTGAAATATGGTTCTTAAGTAATTGGCTTCTTCTCTCACCACCTATATTTGTAATGTATAGTTTGTATCATCTCTAGATACTTTCCTACAACACTGATCAAGAATGTAGGAACAACGTCCTCTTTTGTTCTAGGTTAAATGTAGCTATGCCAGATAAACTAATCTTACTTCCTATTGTTATTAATTATCCTTAGGAGAAAGTATAAGAAATTTAAGTATTTAGAATACCTATATGCATGACTAAAGCCTTACGAATGTTAATGAAAATTAAAGATGTCGTAATGTTCTAGGCCACTATAAAGAAGTCAAAAATATATGAAGAAGAGTAAACTTTTGAATGCTTAGTTAAATTTATGGATATGATTTTTAAATGCTTAGTTAACTTCTTCTATCCTAAAAAGACCCAACAAACAAGGATGTCATTTGTACCTGGCCAGAATTACAAACTATAAGTCCTTTGTCCGATGTCTGGTATGATGGTATCACAATGGATAACATAATTTGGAGCTACATTGCATGGTTAGAGTTCTAAATTTAAATGTTTTAAGAAGCTTAATAGTGCCCAATTTTGCAAAATAGGGAGGTTAACCACCTGAAACTTTTCAGTGCGGTAGTAGTATAAATGAGAGCATCATTATCTAAGCAAAGGTTCACAATCTCCATCATCCTAGCATAAGGTTCATTCTTTATTTTCAACCCTTGAAATTGGCAACTAGTTAATATGTAAGGGTGACTTTATGTTGGATGTTTCATATTGTAAATTCAAATCTCTTTTGTACTTTTATTTGTAAGCTTTGATATGCTTTAATTGGCAATTATTATCCAAATACATTTTCTATTGCATATTATCTAATCAATGAACCATTGAGATTTTTTAAACTTTGAACTTAAAATATGGAATACATATTTTCCAAGTACAATTTATGTTTTATCCATTCTACAGCTAACCTTTCCTTTCAAGTATGATAACTACCATATCTAGTCCTTTTATATATGCCAATTCAAATAACAAAGATCCTCATTTTAGGTTAGTGAGATGGTAGTTTCCTTTAACGTTTGAGTGATATGCAAGTTTTAAAGTGCTAGTTTTGTTTTGTTTGCGGACTTCCCTAACATCTTCTCCATATTTGAGATTTTTGTTAGCTATTTTTTCTGCATGCTAAACATTGGAAAGCTTGTGTTATATCAACATTTGAGTTATTTGTGAGCTCTAAAGTGCTTGTATTGTTTTGTGCATATGTTGTTAATAGGCAGCTTATTTCTTATTCATCTTTTTTTGTGAGAATCTAAGATGATGCTTACTGGAATTTATAACAACTATATACATACATAACAGAGAAAAACAAGCAAAACATAGAATAGAAGTTTCAAAATGTGGTGGGAGAAAAGGATTCAGTATTCTGGTAGGAACAAAAACTAAGATAGTTTGATATTTAAGGCTCGATATTAGGACTTAGGCCATTTCCACCAAAATTTCACCGTTTTTGACATACAACATAAACATTAATCCTAATTCAACCATCCTATTTCCTATTTCAAATACATATTAAATGACGTCATACTCTATTTGTTTCTCATTAAATAAAGTTTCTTACCATATGCTTATTATAATATTATGTTGTCATATATCTTATTATAGGGTTTGTCACACTCTACAAACTAATTGCATTCTTTGGTAGAATACAAACTTGGTATATTAATTTTGATTTACCATTATGTTATTTACAATTTAAATTGCATATAGTAATTTAATAACTTACTTATAATTGTATAGCTATATGGACAAAAGTTAGATGACTGGTTTAGTCAACCCTTAAAAGAGTGAAAACTTAACATGAAATTTGTAAAAGATCAAATGGGTTTATAATGTGAAATTTGTTGTCCATGTATATATTGCTTAAAATTTAACAATCAAAGTCATGACTTAGTATATAATCACTTGCTAATCCAAGGTGTAGATAAATTCTATACTTGATGGATTTATCATAGTGAACATTTTGAAGCAAGTAATGCTAGAAGTCTCGATATAAATGATGACGGTGATAACAATAATGATATCGACGATTGTGATAATAATGACAACATAGTTGACGGAGCTATAGAAATGTTAGAGGATGTGGGGAATTATATAGAGACTGTGGATGATAATACTTGTCCTAATACATTTGGTATAATTACAGTAGATAATTTTGAGAAGTTATTGAAATTAGCTAAAGAAGAATTATATCATAACTATCTTTTGTTGTGAAGTTATTCCATTTGAAGGTATATAATAGGTGGAGTAACAAATCTTTTGGAATGTTAATTAAGTTTCTTAATGATGCATTATCGATTCACTACAAATTGCCCAAATCTTACTATGAAGCAAAAAAATTGTTAAGAGACCATGGATTAAGATATTCATCAATACATGCTTGTAAATATAATTGTGCTATCTTTTAGAATAAGCTTAAAGATCTTCAAGAATGCCTTATTTATGGTACATGGTGGCAAGTGGATGATGAAAAAGGAAAAAAGATACCCCATAAAATCTTGAGATACTTCCATATTAAACCATGATTAGAAAGTCTTTTTATGTCAACCAAAACAATCATAAATATAAGGTGGCATAAAAAGAAACACATTGATGATATTGTTATGTGTTATCTAATAAACTCAAAGGCATGGAAAGACTTTGTTAAGAAGTTTTCATAGTTTGCAGAGGATTGGCATAATGTTCAACTTGGGTTGGCCTCTCATAGATTTAATCCATTTTTTAATATAATTACTTCTTACAGTTTATGGTTGGTAATTCTTGTGCCATACAATTTACCACCATAGAAGTGTATGAAGGAGCTCTTTTTTTATTGTCTTTACTTATTTTAAGAACTATTACTCCTGGTAAGATATTGATGTATACATGCAACCACTAATAGATGATTTAAGACATATCAAGGATGTTAGATTAGAAACCTATGATGTTGAAGGTGAAAATTTTAGAATGCATGTGACTGTTTTATGGAATATAAATAAATATACAACCTATAGCAATTTGTCTGGATAGAGTAATAAGGGGTATATGGCTTGTCCTGTGTGTAACCATCAAACTCATTCAATGAGGCTATAAATTAAAATATGTTACATAGGACATTGTCATTACTTGGAACATAGGCATAGATGGCACAAAAGTAAATTGTTTAATGGAAAAAGTAGAACACAATGAAACTCCTTTGCACTTATTAGATGATGATGTGCTTGATCAATTATCTTAGAATATGGGCATAGATTATAGATAAGTAAATTGTTTAGTGCAGTTCCTTTGCACTTGTCAGATGAGATGTGCTTGATCAATTATCACATTTACAAGAGTTTATACTTCGCAAACACTCAAGTAATAGAAAGCAAAAGTGAACTTCTTTTGAATTGGAATTTTAAAAAGCATAATTTTTAATTTGCCATATTGGAAAGATTTGTTATTGAGCCACAATCTTGATGTTATGCATATTAAAAACATATTTGTGAGAATATTTTATTTAATTTTATGGGGATTGATGGTAAATCGAAAGATACAATAAGGCTAGATTAGACTTAAAAAAGACGTGAATATAAGAAAAGATTTACATTTGAAAAAGAGAGATAATGGGTCATATATGATTCCACTTACATGTTACATTATGTGAAAAAAAAGGAGAAATAAACATTTTGTTAATTTCTTAAATTAAGTAAGTTTCCTAGTGAGTACGCCTTTAATATAGCTAGTTGTGTCAATGATAAAACAATAACAATAACAATAACCCAGGGAAAGTCCTGTTAATACATAAGGTTTGGGAGGTATGGTAATATACAACCTTACCTCACATAAAGGAAAAGGGAAAGAAAAGAAAGAAAAAAGAAAAAAATGCATGCGCATATTAAAATAATAAAAATAAAAATAGATATAAAAGATAATAACAATAATTAAATATATAGCATCCTACCCTCGTAAGACACGTGCCCGACATCCTAAGTGATGTCCGAGTGCGAATCATGCAAGGATAACATTCTAGAACAATCAAAACTCATTAAAACTCAGTACAAATTTTTCAAAAATAACACACGCGTAAGTGGAAATCAATATTCAATTTCGGGCCTATACTTTTTATTACATGAACCTCGAAAACACAAGGATTATTATTACACTTTGATCAGTGTCATTTGCCAACATTTCCAATTTCAAAAGCTATTACATACTGAAATATTTAGATTTGCATTATACAAAAATTTCAAAATATACAAATTGATACAAAAATAAGAAAGTATAAATGCAGTCACGAACTGAACCTTACCTCTATCTCCTACTTGAATGCAGTATCTGTACTCCCGTTAGCCTAATGGGGTATTCTTCGGAACCTGAAAAATAATTGCAAATTTTGGGTGAGTTTTGTGAACTCACTGAATGACCATCATCGATGCCTCACTCAATCACATAACACATACAATTCATAAAATCACATTCATTTCAGACATATTTCACACTCAGAAATCATTCAATCTATTTAAATCATACGTATCACATGCATATGCAATGCTTATGAGACTCACTTTCAATTTGTTATTGTTGTGACTGAATGCCTAAAACTGTCCTATATCTATTGTAGATACCGAGCTCATTAATAACTGTCTTGTATCCCTTGGGAATACTAGGCTTATTTTACATAGTGAGCCTTTGGCTCTTAATTACTTTCTGAGATTTAGGCTCTTTTTCACAGTCTAAGCTTTAAGCTCTTTTTCAGTGATTACTCTGGTCACAACTGCCTTTATCTTTCATGCATTCATGTAATGAAATGCATCAATCGTATATGATCAATTATTCACTTTCACTTGTCATCGGACCTTAGTCCGACATTCAACATTTAAGTTAAGAATCATAATTCTTTCATATGCAGACGTTTAACAATCAAGTCATGTATCACTTATTTCATCAAATTCACATACAAGTAGCACTTTGATATCTTCACATGTAGCAAACCCCTTGGATATTCATTGTCTGGAATCAGAACAATCACATTCACATCTCATTCATAAACACAAAATTTATAATAAAAACAAACAAACAATAAAGTAAGACTATCTAGGTCTACTCACAGTACGCTTCATATTAACATTAGCTTCCAAGATCTAAAAACATCTGAATGTGGATGTTCATCCTGCACATCAAAATTATGCAATACACACATTGCACGCACACACATTAATAACTTTGCACAATTATAAGCACTCATTTATGCACACGTGTGTATATGGAATATGTACGATGCATGTTCATGACAATCCTGGGTATATTATCACATTCTTATTTTTATTTTTTTAGCATCATTTTCTTTCATAACAACTCATTTCTCATTCACTTTTACTAGATACACTTTACTCTTCTTGAATCACAACTTTAATCATATGAACCACTTTATCTCCATTATACACATGTATTTGGTACTTTAATACCAACAATTCACTCATTAATGTTATTTTAGCATTACAAGACCAAACAATTATCCAAACTCATTTCAGTCCTATATCACCTCCAAAAATCTAGACCCTGGGTTAATTGTTCGTGATCATTATGATCAGTAAATGAAATAATTTGGTAACACTTTCTTCTAAAAAAGGGTTCCTCATCATCTTAAGTTTCTAATGACACCATAATCAGTCAATTTGGTTCAGTACTATAAAAGTTATATTCAGAAATAATTCGGACTATTCATAAGCTTAACCAATATGTTATTCTCAAATTTAATTCAAAAATATGAAATTCTAGAGAAAGAAATAAATTTTGACTCCTTCATAAAAATTGTAACCCTATGTCTCTAGTTTACTCCAAATTAAAAATCATCTCATTTCGATAACTACATAACAAGTTATGCCTAAAATACCGAAGCATGTTCAGTGAAAATGCTCTAGTTGTCATTTTCCAGAGCTACTCATTAATTCCGTCCCAAATTCATCAATCAATCTCTCCCGAACAATTTCATATGGTTATAATTTTTTAGTGGAGATGAATATCAATGTGTTACGAGTCCAATGGTTCAAATCCCATGTCATTTGGAGGTCAGATTAAGGAGATATAACCAAAAATACTAAAGAATGTGCGTCAGCCTCCAACCTTCAAAGTTACGATCGTCTGAACAATAGTAGGTCGTGATCGTCTAGATGATAGCGGGGTCGTGATCATCTGGACGATAGCGGAGCTTTCCTAGTCTCACACCCTAACTTCAAATCTCCATAACGTTCAATGTAGAACTCTAAAATTTTCAAACTTTATATCAATAAAAAGCTAAAAGAAAGATTTACAACTTCTGTGAAGAAAATTTTGTCATAATTTTCCTAGATCAATACAGTTTAATCATGGAAGCTTCAGACACATTTTTACCCCTTTTTGCTTTGCTTTCTTTTATTCTAAACCAAGTTCTCTAACTTGTCTTCTTTCACTAAACCCAACACTTCAATTTCATTTTCCACATTCTCTTAAATTTCTTCCTCTATCTATCATTTAAACAATCTTTCTCATCTCAGACCATCATCTTACAACTATTCTTTATGATCATGTGAAAAATAATTCACCATTTTGGTTTCATAAAACTATAACTCTAAAGGATTTAAACAATACTTACTCGATATAGTGCAAAAACTCAAGAAGCCCTAGTTTCCATGCAATTCACGCACACCATTTAAGGAGTTGGCAAGCTTCGGTTTTCCTTAAAGCAAAAAGAAGGGAACTGAAGTTGGGAGTAGCAAATGGATAGATGAAAACAAGGTTTATCTTTGGTGAAGATTTGATGAAAAACTCTGTGTAAGTGAACAAGCTTGAAGAAGATAACCACGAAGAAGATATTTTTAAGATAAGACAAACAATGTCTTTGTCTTTCAAAGTTAAAAGAACAGTAGTAAACTTTTTAAGATCAACTTTACATGTGACACTTATCATTGATCCATCTCTTAAGGCTTTAACTAGTTCTCATTTAATTAGTCCAACCAACTCTAATATTTTGACTACAATTGTCTCCCAATCTTCAATGTCATTTTCTTACAAATTCTAAGTCATTTCTGAAATTTCCAAAGTCATTTTTAACAATTCTCCAATATCATTTGATTCGTATCTCTAATTTCCATACATCAATTTACTTGCCAAGTATCATTTTTCCTAGTATAATAATACTTAAATTTTTTGGAAAATTTCCCCACAATTCACCAAAAAATTTTAAATCATTACATAAATTCTCCACATCGATTTTCAATACAATTAATTCACAATACTCATATAATCACATTTATAATCAATTATACCCATCAATTGTCAATGAATGCATGTACATTCATTTTAATGTGTGCAAAATTTAAATTCACATATGTGTATACTAACAATATGCATGAGCATGAGATGCATTTTTCTTAGTTTATCATTGATCTCACATATACCGTATCTTAGGGTTTTAACCCTTAGTATGGAAAATGGGATGTTACAATTCTCCCCTCCTTAATAAATTTTGTCTTCGAAATTCTTATCTGATTGATCATAAAGGCAGGGGTATTGTTTCCTCAAATACTCATATGTTTCGCATTTAACTTCATCACTTGAATAATTTCTTCCAGTTAACCATACTTAATGTAATCAATCAATCCTCTAATTATTTCTTCAATTATCAAATTATCTTAACAGTTCCCTCAATATAATTCATGTTACTCAAAATTTTCACTTTACAAGCTAACAATACCTCTTTGTCAGATCATATCATTATTTCTTATCATATTCACATATCACACATTATAATTCTGAGACATCTTTATTAATAATACAAGTCATAAATTATTGATCCTATACTCTCAATAACTTTATGTGGATCAATACAATTCGAGCTTAGTTTATCCTTTCTTCCTAATCTGAGCACACCTTATACTCAATCTTAGTACACCTTGGCAATGTGATACTCTCAGAGATGTTTCATCTTTCATTTGATATTTCAGATCTCTTTAGTGTTACTACACTTAACTCTTATATCCATCTCACTATAATTCATAACATCGATGTTGATCCATCACATTCATTCATCTATCTTAGGCCAATTAAATTCTTATTACAGATTCATTTTACTCATCATCAATATGTCGAATCCATTATGGCCTTCAACCATTTTTAAGCCCTCTTCATTTCAAGGTAAGGGAAAACAACCCTTTTTGTCATATATTGCCTCATACCGTATTCTAATGACATCACTGTGATAATGATCGATATGTTTAAAGTCAATTTGAACTATACATTGATCTTATATTCCTATGAACTCCAAAATATAAGTTTTATGCATATCTCCAACATTTAGGATTGTTGGAAATTCAAACATTCAGTCAGTTGTTTCTACATTCTTAGTAGTTTAAGTACTATTTCGGCTTATTCCTACTAAGATGTCTAGCTTAAGTTGTTACTTATGCTTTCTCTAAAAATCTCTTTGCTCAATTGTCTTTATTGTGTACACATACTTTGTCTATCATAATCTTCAAGTAACTCTATTCATTGCCTCAGTTTCGCATTCAATTCTTTCAACTCAATAATTTCCTCAAAATTAAATGGTCTGTATATTTATATGTAGATTCGAAATCTTCCACTGTACATATAATGTCTCCAAGCTCTCAAGCAATCACTATTGTGACAAGTTCTACATTATGTATCAAATAACTCATGGGGTTTAATTGTCTCTATGTATACGAACTCACTTTATTTTGCTGCATTAGATCACATCCTAATTTCTGGTGTGAAACATCATTGTATACTACATAATCTCCAATTCCCAATGATATTATTACTATTGGTGTTATAATTCCTCAAAATTCTCTTTACATTCAATAGTCCAAATTTACACATTTTTCCTTAAACACTTTTGTCAAAGGCTAAGATCGTTAAAACTCCCTGAACAACTTCTGGTAGTGTCCAATATATATAGCTAGTTCTAAAGGTCTTCAGATCTCTTATAGTTTCCTTACAGTTTCTCACTTCATTATCACCTCAACTTTCTTTGGATCACTTTAATCTTCAATACCACAATACTGTCGGGGCATTTGTTGGTTCAAACAAATATTGTCAAATCTCCAGATGCCCTTGATTAGTTTTCATAATTCCTTAAGTCACTAGTTCCTTAATGAGGTAATATTATCTCATGTTATTTTCAATTTCCCAATTGACTTATCTTTCTCAAATGATTTTCTCCATTCTTTAGATTTATTCATATTTCACATTGACTTATTCTAATGTCTGCTCATTCATACCAGTTTCTCCACACATTTCAATTCATTTGCAAACTTAACTTCCTATGTTGGTAACACATTCATCAGATATAATTGTATCTCCCATCCATATTTACACAAAATATGATGTGGACCTAAGTTCTCCTCATAGTAGCAATAGTGTTATCTCAAATTCCAAAAATCCACTCATATACTTGGATACTTTACATCAAACAAAACACATACACTCTCAGTAGCATTTTCTACCTCTTATGTTTGAGTCTCCGCTAGGGATATGACTCTAATATTCAGTTTTGACTCATTACTTATTTATTTTTGATTTGGTGCTTGATTGATCATTCTTAAATTGAATCATCTAATTTACTAAACTTATCTCAGTGAAATTCTTCTTTGAAAGAAGATTTCTTTCTACTATCCTCGATAATGCTGATGACATCCTTATCAATTAACTATTTTCCATGATTACTTATCAGTTGTTTTTAGTACCTCTAGAAGATCAATTTATGCCATTACTTATATGATCAGAACATCCTTTATAATAAGGCTCAGTGAGGCATTATGCAATTTCATTTACTCCAATACCTTGGTATATATCATCAAAATCATTACATCTTATCTAGAGATGTATTCATGATAATTCACCAATTAATAACATCCGCTAATGATACCTGGATTCCAATTGATTCTAGACAACATTTCTAGTTTCATGCCTGCCACGGTCGGGGTAGACCTTTTGTTCGATCGTAACAGAACCAAATAATCTCAGCCATGATCATGGGAACGATACCTCATTTATGTCTTGTTTCTATTTCCTCGAATTCATTTTATATAATAACATCATTAACAATCTCAATTCTTCCCAATTGATCACTATAAGTACTTTCACATCTTACTCTAATTCATCTTAGACTTTAAACTATAGGAACTTACTCTAATTCATTTTAGGCTTTAAACTATAGGAACTATGACTAGCAATTATTCATTAAGTCATAGATTACTTCCTATACCATCTCCCCACATGTAATACATATACGCTCAATTTTCTCACTTGTCATGGTGATCCCATTATTAGATATGTATTAACAATAACAAATCAACTTAACCTTGACAACTTTTTCATATATCGTTATCATCATCTCTCCTTCCAATTACTATATATCATCGTATATACATATGTTTGTAATCAATTCGGAATCACAAATACATAATCATCTTGAAATTCTGATCTCAATTTGATAGATATATTCTTAGGCTAAATCATAACTCTTATCACATTTATCCGACATTTCAAGTCCAAGTTTAACCTCTCCAGGTCATAGAAAATTTTGTTTTCATCCAACTTTGTTTATACACTTCAGATCTTGTCATTTCTTCCATATCTCTATTTTCCTTACCAATCCACAACAATATATTCACATCTATTCCACATTCAAGGATATATTACCCTAGTATAATATTGATGTTGTATTCCCGGATACATCCACCAATACGAATGTGTTGAATCTATATCTGTCATATCTAACCATATATTATTCCTCATTTCTACATATTCACAAACTTTCGTCCTCTCACATTTTGACAGATCATCATTTTTTCCTCACTATTTATATCAGTTTAAACACTTATCAAATGCTCATACGTGTGACTCAAACACATCCGACTCAAATTAGGGATCAGTTGCCACTTTATGCTAACACATGCTAAAATGTATGTACCTTAACATATATTTCAGAAAATGCCCATGTAAGATACTAAATCTAGGCTCTGATACCAAATTGTAGCACCCCACCCTCACAATTCATGTGCCGACATCCTAAGTGATGTCCGAGTGTAAATCCCGTAAGTGTGACATGCTAGAATAGTCAAAACTCAGTACAAATTTTTCAAATATACCACACGCATACGTGGAAATCAATATTCAATTTTGGGCCCATACTTTTTATTACATAATCCTCAAAAACACAAGGATTATTATTACACTTTGATCAATCTCACTTGCCAACATTTCCAATTTCAAAAGCTATTACATACTACAATATTCAGATTCACATTGTATAGAAATTTTAAACTATACAAATTGATACAAAAATAAGAAAGTATAAATGCAGACGTGAACTAATTTCGACCTCTATCTCGTACTTGAATGCAGTTTCTGTACTCCCGTTAGCCCTACGGGTACTCTTTAGAGCCTGAAAAATAATTGTAAATTTTGTGAATTTAGTGAGTGACCATCATCGATAGCTCACTCAATCACATAACACATACAATTCATAAAATCACATTCATTTCAGACATATTTCACACTTAGAAATCATTCAAAATATTTAAATCATACGTATCGCATGCATATGCAATGCTTATGAGAGTCACTTTTAATTTGTTATTGCTGTGACCGAGTGCCTATAACTGTCCCGTATCTATTGTAGATACCGGGCTCATTAATAACTGTCTCGTATTTGTTGGTAATACCAGGCTCATTTTACATAGTAAGCCTTTGTCTCTTAATCACTTTTTGAGATCTAGGCTCTTTTTCACAGTCTAAGCTTTAAGCTCTTTTTCGGTGGCTACTCCAGTCACAACTGCCTTTATCTTTCATGCATTCATGCAATGAAAGGCATTAATCGCATAAGATCAATTATTCACTTTCACTTGTCATCCGACCTTAGTCTGGCATTTAACATTTAAGTTGAGAATCATATTTCTTTCATATGCGAACGTTTAACAATCAAATCATGTATCACTTATTTCATCAAATTCACATACAAGTAGCACTTCGATATCTTCACATTTAACAAACCCCTCGGACATTCATTGTCCGGAATCAGAACAATCACATTCACATCTCATTCATAATCACCAAAATTTATAATATAAAAAACAAACAATAAAGTAAGACCATCTAGGTCTACTCACATTACGCTCCATATTAACATTAGCTTCCATGATTTGGAAATGTCTGAGTGTAAATGTTCATCCTTCACATCAAAATTATGCAACACACATATTGCACACACACACATTAATAACTTTACACAATTATAAGCATTCATTTATGCACATATGTGTATATGGAATATGTATGTCGCATGTTTATAACAATCCTAGGTATATTATCAAATTTCACATTTTATCACATTCTCATTTTTATTTTTTTAGCATCATTTGCTTTCATAACAACTCTTTTCTCATTCACTTTTACTAGATACACTTTACTCCTCTTTTTAAATCACAACTTTAATCATATGAACCACTTCATCTCCATTATACACATTTCTTTGGTACTTCAATACCAACAATTCACTCATTAAAGTTATTTTAGCATTACAAGACCAAACAATTATCCAAAATCTCATTTCAATCCTATATCACCTCCAAGAATCCAAACCCTTGGGTTAATATTCCGTGATCATTTTGATCAATAAATGAAATAATTTGGTAACACTTTCTTCTAGAAAAGGGTTCCCTATCATCTTAAGTTTATAATGACACAACAATCAGTCAATTTGGTTCAGTACTCCAAAAGTTATATTCAGAAATAATTCGGACTATTCATAAGCTTAATCAATGTCTTATACTCAAATTCAATTAAAAAATATGGAATTCTAGAGACAGAAATAAATTTTGACTCCTTCATAAAAATTGTAGCCCTATGTCTCTAGTTTACTCCAAATAAAAAATTATCTCATTTCAATAACTACATAACAAGTTATGCCTAAAATACCGAAGCATGTTCAGTGAAAATGCTCCAGTTGTCATTTTCTAGAACTCTTCATTAATTCCGTCCCAAATTCATCAATCAATCTCTCCTTAATGATTTCAGATGGTTATAATTTTTTGGTGGAGATGAATATCAATGTGTTACGAGTCCAATGGTTCAAATCCCATGTCATTTGGAGGTCGTATTAAGGAGATATAACCAAAATACTGAAGGATGTTCGCCAGCCTCCAACCTTCAAAGTCGTGATCGTCTGAACAATAGTGGGTCGCGATTGTCTGGACGATATGCAATTGTCTGGACGATAGCGGGGTTGTGATCGTCTGGAAAATAGCAGGGCTTTCCTAGTTGAACACCTAACTTCGAATCTCCATAACTTTCAATCCAGAACTCTAACATTTTCAAACTTTATATCAATAAAAAGCTAAAAGAAAGATCTACAACTTCCATGAAGAAAATTTTGTCATAATCTTCCTAGATCAATACAGTTTAATCATGGAAGCTTCAGACACATTTTTACCCCTTTTCGCTTTTCTTTCTTTTATTCTAAACCAACTTCTCTAACTTATCTTCTTTCACTAAACCCTACACTTCAATTTCATTTTCTACATTCTCTTAAACTTCTTCCTCTATCTATCATTTAAACAATCTTTCTCGTCTCAAACCATCATCTTACGACTATTCTTCATGATCTTGCAATGACAAATAGTTCACCATTTTGGTTTCATAAAACTATAACTCTAAAGGATTTGCACAATACTTACTCAATATAGTTCCAAAATCTGCAAAAACTCAAGAAGCCCTAGTTTCCATGCAATTCACGTACACCACTTAAGGAGTTGGCAAGCTTTGGTTTTTCTTAAAACAAAGAGAAGGGAACTGAAGTTGGGAGTAGCAAATGGATAAATGAGAACAAGGTTTTTCTTTGGTGAAGATTTGATGAAAAACTCTGTGTAAGGGAACAAGCTCGAAGTAGATAACCACGAAGAAGATATTTTTAAGATAAGACAAACAGTGTCTTTGTCTTTCAAAGTTAAAAGAACAGTAGTAAACTTTTTAAGATCAACTTGACATGTGACACTTGTCACTTATGCATCTCTTAAGGCTTTAACTAGTTCTCAT
>JANKYE010000001.1:6126374-6137547 GCA_032467995.1 Erythroxylum dillonii | reverse complement strand
CCAACTAAAACTAGTTAGAATCCCCGAAACCGCCATACTATCACGCTTAATATCACGAATTTGCCATGCAGCAGCGACAACAATCCTTGAGCACATTAACCCCCCTCACTGGTTGCACGGAAATTAGCCTAAAAGACGGTACCCAATTATTTCGGCAACAGCTAAACTATAAAATTAAGCGGCACCTACCCGATCCAATGAAAACCCGGACGAACACGCCTTTCTCGTTTTCATCGAAACTCTCTGAATTGTCTTCGGACCTGTCGAAGCTAAAACAAAAGCCTCTAATTACTTTTGTTCTTCAAACTCTATAAAGACTAGTTCCATACTGTTTAGTTTCTCTGGCTACCTCCACCACACCGACTTTCTTCTCCTTCTCCATTTTTCGGCGTAGTTTCGGAGCTACTACAATGGCCTCCGTTGCCGGATCCAATGTCGTTGCCTTCAAGTCTGCTAGTTTCTGCGGTTCTTCCGCCGACCGGAGAGCCACCCGATTCACCCAGTGGCCTCCGATTTCCAGTGCAGTCGGCCAGCTCCAGTCTCGCAGCGTTGGCCACCGCTGCATTTCCGGAAGCTCCGTTGCTTTCTCTGGTATTTGACTTCTGTGCATTTTACATCTATTTTCTTTTAACGGATTGGAAAACGAGAAAGCAATTTTGGAGGACATAATATAGTTTTGTATAAGAAAATGGTGGATTCTTGTGTGATTAATTTGCCATTTTCATGGTAATTATAGTGCTTATACAGTGGTCATGTGTACTACTGTTTATTCCGTCTCCGCTTTCTGATCTGGGCTACGCAGGTATAAAAGCTCAAGTTGCTGCAATTGAGAACGCAACAACTGAGGCAGCTGCAAAGGTGGAATCTCCTGTAGTTATAGTTACTGGAGCCTCTCGTGGTATTGGCAGAGCAATTGCTTTATCGCTGGGAAAAGCAGGTTGCAAGGTTTGTGCAGTTCTTTCACTTCTCAACTCTGCATAGTTCACTTTGTTTGTTGACACGAAACCTTCTGTACAATGTTTTATCCTAATGACTGTATTTTGACTGTTATGGCGAATAATCTCATGCTTCCTCTATTTAGATGGTAATCTTCAGTGTCTGCCTTCTATTTCAGGTCTTGGTGAACTATGCTAGGTCTTCAAAGGAGGCAGAGGAAGTTTGCAAAGAGGTAAAGCGAAAAAAAAGGTCTTTGTTTTGTGTGTCAATGTCTACTTAGACTTCTGTGTCTTCCATCTTTCAGTTTTTGTCTATACTGCCTACCACAACATTTGATGGATAAATTAACTTATTCCGCACAACTTCTCATATCTATCAGCTGATCTGAATTTCATGAAGGCATGGCTCATGGTGTTTCTAGATTTATAGAGTGGCTTATTATAGTTTTCCGGACACTGGCCTACTCGCTACAAGAATTTTAATTCTGGTGCATTCCTCGTGTCCCTATGTTCTATGATGGATTGCACAAGTCACAGTGTGACAGTATTTTGTTGTTTGTTGCTCACAGACAGACTGTTATTGCGTTAAACGCTTTCTTGATTGCATTATTGTTGGAACTTTAGAGGAAAGCATATGCCCATTGGATTCTCTTAAGAAGTTTTATGGATAAAAAAGTTTGAGAAAATTAAAAAGTGTCTGTTACAATTAGTTTACCCGTACTTTTCTGTGTTTTGAACAGCAACTCAACTGAGTTCATGCTATTGTATTGCAGATTGAGGCTTATGGTGGTCAGGCTGTAACTTTTGGTGGTGATGTCTCAAATGAGGCTGATGTTGAATCAATGATAAAAACTGTGAGCACATCTACTTTCTGTTGGTTTAGTTTAATGAGATTTATTGTTGATAGCTTATTCTTTGTGATATGAAACCATTGTAGGTTATCGACACATGGGGAACCATTGACGTACTGATAAATAATGCAGGTTGATAGAAATTCAACTTTCCCCTCATCAAATACCTTTTTATCTTTTAATTCCTGATTTGCCTTGTTGGTTTCAGGAATCACAAGGGACACATTGTTGATGAGAATGAAGAAATCTCAGTGGCAGGAGGTTATTGATCTCAATCTCACTGGTGTTTTCCTTTGTACCCAGGTATGTGCATCAGCGCCCATCAATGTTGTTTTATGTGACATTGTCATATTTATGTTCACGCTAATGCGTGCACTCCTCTTTCAGGCGGCAGCCAAAATCATGATGAAGAAAAGGAAGGTAAGTCTCTGTTGTAAATAGTATTCTTATGGGTTGTTATCCTTGAAATCCACTACTGGGAAAGTTTGATTGTCTATCTCTCCATGATTAAAGCACAGACTAATGGATTGAATGATTGATTAGATACTTAATTAAATATAAATGATAAACATGATAATTTTTTCACTTCTAGTAACTGAGAAACCTGACTTTCTTTCAGGGTAGAATTGTTAACATAGCATCCGTGGTTGGTTTGGTAGGCAATGTTGGGCAAGCCAACTACAGTGCGGCAAAGGCAGGAGTTATTGGCCTGACAAAGAGTGTTGCAAAGGAATATGCAAGCAGGAACATTAATGTATGTATAACGGCTATTTATCTTTTGGCACAGTTATTTGGCATACTTTAATATCTCCACCTATTGTCTTGAACTTAAGCTCTGATGAGATTCAAAATTTGTCCAGGTCAATGCCGTTGCTCCTGGATTTATTGCATCTGATATGACTGCCAAGCTTGGGGAAGACATTGAAAAGAAAATATTGGAAACAATCCCCTTGGGTGAGACAATAGATCAAAATTCTTTCCCCTTCTGCTTTTAAACTACTGAGACATTGAATTTCATGTTTTCTGTCGTTTATATGATAGTTATTATAGATGCCTTACCTTGCTCCATACATTTGCAACATTATATCTATTATCACTTCTTCGTTTACTCCTAAGATTTTATTATGGACCATTTCCTGGTCGTAATGGTCAATGATGAACAGTTTCCTTTTAAAGTCTCCTATTTAACTTGGATTTATGAGTCGATAATAATACTCGTAATGATGACCATATATTGGAAGAGTTTCTTCATAAAAAGCCCTTCATACTGTTAGGATCTTTAGATGATAGGAAGAATAAGCAGAGGGCAGAGGAGTAAGGGGGAGGGGAGTACGACAGTACTATTAGTTAGCTAATAGTACTGACAACCAATCATTCGGTTGTAACAGAATCTGTTACCTAGGATGGTTATAAAAGGGGACAAGAAGTAGGGAGAGGTAGGCTGAAAAATAGAGAGAAGATTGTGACAGAAGGATCATCACCTTCTGAGGAGCGCCTGCTCTGGTTAGGGAGGAGCTTATTCAGCTCTGGTTAGGGAGGAATACCATATTTCTATACTGTAGTGACATTTATACGTCACAACTTTACTACAATAATATAGTTTTATTCTAGTATTCTGGGAGAGGTTCCTAACACATACTAAAAAGCTTAATATTTGCAGGACGTTATGGCCAACCAGAAGAGGTTGCGGGGTTGGTGGAATTCCTGGCTATCAATCCTGCTGCTAGTTATATCACTGGACAGGTTTTTCATCTAATCCACTTTTCTTTTATTTTCTCTAATGCCTAGTAAAGTGAATAACTCTTGGTGAATCATTTTTATTTTCCCGAGATTTGGTTTGCTTTATTCGACCCTTGGAACTGCACTTAACTTTCTTTTACTCTGACTAGCTTGACAGAGTTGTTCTCGCAACACACAAGCTTACTATAATTACTATACCACAGTGGAAAAATGCCAAACTTAGGACTTGGTTAATGTCTTTACAAGCGTAGTATAATGAGATGCTATACAGGCAATTTGTTTGGATTCGTGACTTTAAGTGAGCCCTAAGGTGTAGCTTGCTAAGGTCCACTTGACAATCCATTGGCAGTGTTCTGATATACATATCGCTAATTCGCAGGTTTTCACCATTGATGGAGGAATGGTTATGTAAAGCTATTGAACTGCTAAAAGGCCATGAAGTGTCCAAGTCCCGTAGTAAAAATAACTTGCAGGTCCCTTTTTCTTTTTCGTTTCATACATTTCGGACAATCTCTTAAATATATTCTCGTTTGATCCTTATACCAGAAACCAAAAATTAAATATGTAACAGTTTTTGAAGGCTTTTGAATGGTTTTGAGTGAAAATTTGATTAGGGTCGGTCTATTTACCTAATGTTTTCTCTGTACCTGAATCTTTTGCTTATAATACCTCTTTACTAGTGGGGGTGGCCAATATGTGTGATCGGCTTTCTCATGTCGCTGTGTTGGTAATTGTCAGAAGGCCACTTCTATTATTGATTAAGAAAAACCTATGTTCTTTATGTTCTTGATCTTTTGTAGCCATAATAAAATACCATGCTATTGTAAGCATTAAGTAGTCAATCGGCTTAAGCATTAAGTAGTCAATCGGCTTTTGTTCCAGGAAGGTTAATAACAGACAATATCTTGGTTGCATTTAAAACTATTCATAGTATGAAGAATGTTACGTGGGGAAGTGTTCGGCCGGTGGCTCTGAAAATTGATATTAGCAAGGCCTATGATAGAGTGGAGTGGAGCTATCTCGAACAGATGATTGTTTATCTCATTTATATGATTAATGAGAGTTTCCTTTACCTTTCAAAAAAAAAAAAAAATGAAGCGGCCCAATTAACGACCTAATTAATAAAAAAAGGTTTTTTTTGGTCCAAATATAGAAAGATACAAAAGAAAGGAAATCAAAAAAGAAAGAATGCACAGCCACAGAAATTTATTTGGGATTATATGCTTGCATTAAAGTAAGATTGTTAATCCAAATAAGTGTTTGGTAATTATTTCCGATTTGAATTAGGATTACCGGTTGGTAATTCCTGTTTCTCCGGCAGTTAAATAAATATGTACCGTATATATAAAGGAAGAACATGATTTAGACAAAAAATATTAGTTATTGACAATCCATGTTTATTAAAAATAGGAAGGTTTCAACCAGAAATACCTATTATTCGTTGCACTGGCACATTGGACGGCATTTATGAACTGAATTTTTCCCTCAATTAGCTTCTTAATATATCTCTGGTCTTTGTAATGTTAACATGAGTTCCAAATCATTCTCAGAGGCAACATTAGAAGATAAAGATTTTAAGCGTGCAACATTTAAGAATTTCCTGTTTTCTTCAAAAACGATGGTGCCTTCCTTGTCTTTCTTTAAACGATGCAAGAAATGTAGAAACCCAGCAGCCTTGTTCCGATAAAGGGCTATCGAATTTTTTGATCATTCAAAGATAGGATTAGGATTGGGATGATTAAGCAAAGCAGTTGATAAAGGGAGTAGGCAAGCAAAAAATGTGTATAGTATAATCTTAATTTGTGAGGGAGACAAAGATAAAGAGGAAGGGTTGAAGTTACTCTGTTCTCTCACCAACTCTGATTCTCAACCAATTCACTCAGTTATCCAAGAATGTCGGAAGGAAATAAAGTGACCATTTAGAGGAATGTAATTGGACAACAAAATTCTTGAGATTGATACAGGAAGTTTCAACGATCATATAAAATATTACAACTGCATAGAAAAGAGAATGGTAGTGGCTACTGATCTTGGTCATAAGAGTGCATGAGATTTAAAGACTATGATGAAGGATTATACAATAATGCTTCATGTGATTCTTGTTCATGGGATAGCATGTTGATTTAGACAAAAACTAGTAGTTATTAACAATCCATGGTTATTAAAAGTATGAAGGTTTCAACAAGAAGTACGTATTTTCCACAGCTCAAGCACATCCATCAGCATTTGTGGAAAATTATTTTTGCTTAGTTAGCTTCTCAATCCATCTCTACTCTTTGTAATGTTAACATGAGTTCGACATCATTCTCAGAGGCAGCATCATAAAGTTTTCGAGCATTCCACATTCAAGAAGTTTCCTATTTTTTTTTAAAACAATGGTTCCTCTTCTTTCTTTAAACGATGCAAGGAATGTGAAAACCTAAAAGCCTTGTTCCAATAAAGGGCCACCAAATTTTTTGATCATTTAATGATAGAATTAGGATTGGGATATGTAAGCAAAGCAGTTGATAAAAGGAGGAAGTCAGCAAAATATGTGTATGGTATATTCTTAATTTATGATGGAGGCAAAGTTAAAAAGTAAGCATTTAAGTTACTCTCTTCTCTCACCGGCTCTTATTATAAATCAATTCACTCGATTATCCAAGAATGTCAGAAGGAAACAAAGCATGCATTTAGAGGAATGTGGTTGAATAACAAACTTCTTGAGATTGATATAGGAAATTTCAAAGATCATATAAAATATTGCAACTGCAAAGAAAAGAGGATGACAGTGGCTCTGATTCTAAACCAATTCACTCAGTCATCCAAGAATGTTGGAAGGAAATAAAGCGAGCATTTGGATGAATGTGGTTGAACAACAAAATTCTTAAGATTGATATAGGAAGTTTCAAAGATCATATTAAATATTGCAATTGCATAGAAAAGAGAATGGCAGTGGCTACCGATCTTAGTCATATGAGTGTGCGAGATGTTGAAGACTATGATGAAGGATTATACAACAATGCTTTATGTGATTCTTGCTTATGGGATAGCAAAGTTATTTGATTCTGTAATATGTTGATTTAGACCAAAAAAAAACTTGTAGTTATTAACAATCCATGGCTATTAAAAGTTTGAAGGTTTTAACAAAAATTACCTATTGTTTATGGCTCAATGATATCCCTCAGCATTTATGGATAGAAATATGCTCAATTAGCTTCTCAATCCATTTCTGCTATTTGTAATGTTAATAAGAGTTCCAAATCATTCTTAGAGGCAGCGTTAGAAGAAAAAAATTTTAAGCATGCCACACTCAAGAAGTTTTTTGTTTTCTTCAAAAACAGTGGCGCCTTTTCTTTCTTTAAACAATGTAAGGAATGTGTAAACCCAAAAGCCTTGTTCCAACAAGGGGCCACCAAATTTTGTAATTATTTAAGGATACAATTAGGATTGGGATACTTAAGCAAAGTGGCTAATAAAGGGAGCAAACCAGTAAAATATATGTATAGTATAACTTTAATTTGTGATGGAGGAAAAGATGAAGAGGAATGATTGAATTTACTCTCTTCTCTTGCAAGCCTAGATTCTAACGAATTCACTCGATTATCCAAGAATGTCAGAAGGAAATAAAGCATGTATTTAGGGGAATGTGATTGAACAACAACATTCTTGAGATTGATACAAAAAGTTTCAAAGATCATATAAAATATAAAAAATGCACAGAAAAGAGAATGACAGTAGCCACCGATCTTGGTCAAATTAGTGCATGAGATGATAAAGACTATGATGAAGGATTATACAACAATGCCTTATATGATTCTTGTTTATTGGATAATGAAGTTATTTGATTCTGCACCATGTTGATTTAGACAAAAACTAGTAATTATTAACAATCCATGGCTATTAAAAGCATGAAGGTTTGAAAAAGGAGTACCTATTGTCCATGGCTCAATAAAATCACTCAGCATTTGTGGACTGAAATTTTTACTTAATTAGCTTCTCAATCCATCTCTGCTCTTTGTGATGTTAACATGAGTTCCAAATCATTCTCAGAGGCAGCATAAGAAGATAAAGTTTTTGAGCATTCCACATTCAAGAAATTTCTTGCTATCTTCAAAATCAATGGTGCATTTTCTTTCTTTAAAAGATGCAAGGAATGTGGAAACCTAGAAGCCTTATTCCAACAAGCAGCCACTTAAGTTTTTGATCATTTGAGGATAGAATTAGGATTAGGATGCAAAAGCAAAGATGTTGATAAAGGGAGAAGGAAAGAAAAATATGTGTATGGTATAATCTTAATTTTTTAGGGAGGCAAAGATAAAGAGGAAGGATTGAAATTACTCTCTTCTCTCACAAACTTTGATTATCAACTAATTTACTCAGTTATCCAAGAATGTAAGAAGGAAATAAAGCGAGCATTTAGAGGAATGTGGTTGGACAATAAAATTTTTGAGATTGATATAGGAAGTTTCAAAGATCAATACTATGATGAAGTATTGTGCAATAATGCTTCATGTGATTCTTGTTTATGGGATAACAAGGTTATTCGATTCTATAACATGTTGATTTAGACAAAAAAAACTAATAGTTATTAACAATCTATGATTATTAAAAGTATGAAGGTTTCAACAAGAAGTACCTATTGTCCACGACTTAAGCACGTCCCTCAGCTTCTGTGGATTGAAATTCTTTTTTTCTCAATTATCATCTTAATCAATCTCTGTTCTTTGTCATGTTAACATGAGTTCCAAATCATTCTCAAAGGTAGCATCAGAAGATAAAGTTTTTGAGCATGCCACACTCAAGAAGTTTCCTATTTTCTTCAAAAATAACAATGTATTTCTTTCTTTAAATGGTGTAAGGAATGTGGAAACCCACAATTCTTGTTCCAAAAAATTGCCGCCAAATTTTTTGGGATCATTTAAGGATAGAATTAGGATTAGGATGGTTAAGCAAAGCATCTGATAAAGGGAGTAAGGCTAGTAAAATATGTGTATGGTATAATCTTAATTTGTGATGGAGGCAAAGTTAAAGAGTAAGGATTGAAGTTACTCTCTTCTCTCACCAACTCTAATTCTAAACCAATTCACTCAGTTATCCAAGAATGTTGGAAGGAAATAAAGCATGCATTTAGAGGAATGTGGTTGAATAATAAACTTCTTGAGATTGATACATGAAGTTTCAAAGATCATATAAAATATTGTAACTGCACAAAAAAGAGAATGGTAGTCGCTCTGATTCTAAACCAATTCATCCCGTTAACCAAGAATGTTGGAAGGAAATAAAGCGAGCATTTTGAGGAACGTGATTGAACAACAAAATTCTTGAGATTGATACAGGAAGTTTCAAAGATCATTTATATAAAGCCCTAACATATATCCTAGAAGTATTATAACATGTCTAGGGTGTATTAAGAATTCAACATAATGAATTAAGGGCATCTAAGTATAGTAAGAGACATAATGGTACTTAATGTAAAAGACATTGGTAAATGGGTAATTTGTTCATTTTAGCATAGACATATGTACTTAGATGTAAAATATAGATGAGAATGAAATTAATTGATGAGATTATAGGCCAATGTAGGAATTAAAAGAAGAAGGACCAATGTGCAATTATTCTAAAGTTAACATATAGACTAATTGGATTAAAGCATATATGACCAATGAGAATAAAACATGCGTGTCCAATAGAAATTAAGCATTTGTGTAAGTCTTGAAAGTGCATGAAGTGGGCATATGAAGAGAAGAGAGGGACAACATTTTAGCATTTGGAATTCCATATTTTTCCTCTCTCATTTTCTCTCCACTTCATATTCTCATCACATCATTTTGCAAATAAGGAATCAAGCTAATCTTAGGTAGAAATCAAGGTAAAAGTTAGTGGTTTTCTCTTCATCTTCATCTTTTCTTTCTTTTTTGTTATGAAGGAATTGGAATTATAACGTTGGAATTGGGATTGAGATATGTATTTGTGGTGTTTCTAGTTGATGAGTCAAGCAAATCCAAAGAAGAAGGAAAGGAAATGCATTAGAAGAACTACTTAGCCAATTTTAAGGTTTGGGACTACACTTAGTTTAATTTCTCTTTGTGTGTATGTTTGAATGGATACAAAGATTCAATTGGATATAGAATGGCTGCTGGGATGTTATGTTGGTTTTATTTTGGTGTTACTTTGCATCGAATTGGTTGAATATGATAAGAGAGTATCATGTAGTGGAATTTTGTCTTAGGTTTGTTTGAACCATTCACATTGTTTGGGTCATAACTCAGCCTACAGACCTCTAAATTCTGCGATTTTAATTGCATAAGAAACCTAAGACATAGGAATAGAAATATATATAAGAGACTTTGATTTAATTCTAGCTTTATAACATGGAAATTGAGATCAAAATTGGTGACCTGATGCTACCCCTATTTTGGAGTAGCTTGTGATGTTTAGTCGATATCTTACGATTAGAAGTCAAAATGGCTTGATTTTTTATACTTTGGAAACTAGAGACATAGGGAAACAAATATCTAATAGACCTCAAAACCTAATTCGAATGTTTTCTATATGCATATTATGGAAAAATTAGAGGTATGAATAGCAAATGCTTGTCATGATCGTGACACAACATCGAGATCTTCTATCACAAGCATGATATGGGTATCACAATCGTGACATAGTAGAGAACTCTCCTGTCTTGACTGTGATTTTGTCTTTATTTCTGATTTTTTACTACATCGTATCCTAACCTTTTTAAATGTGTATGAAACTTTTCGAACACCTAGAAATAAATGAGATATGACTTACCACATGTGAATTGGGTATTAAACATTGGAATTTAAGAGTGAGCATAATGTATGCTAAAGACAATTTACATGTACATAGATGATTTGTATGCATATTTATTACTCAAGTAAATATCATATGATGAATTTTTAAATGGTCAAATGGTTAAAGAAAATGTTATAGTGCCTGCTCTATTGTCTTGGTAGTGGATAGATAAGCTTGCCTATAAGGTTATAGTGCAGCTGCTATAGTTTGACACCAATGGTGTCTTCATTTCAAGACTATAGTGTCTTCATAATTTGATGCCTTCGAGTATCCACAGTTCGATACTTTCAGGTATCCACAATTTTTTATATCTTCAGATATCCACAAATTTCGTGATCCACACCCATGGGAATGTATAGGCCTAATGGTTATAAATAAGAAATACAACATGGCAACATAAATAATTAGTATTGATGAGCATTTGTATTTGTATTGATAATTTGGATTAATGACCGTTGAATATCATTGTTTGGCTTATGAATGTGAATTTACGGTATATGAATAACATATTAAAGCATACTTGCATTATGTACCTTGATTAAGTGTGCCATCACTATTTATATAAGTTGTGATGTTTATTGTTGGACCCCAACCTTTAAGTGAAAAATTAGAAATATTAAATGAAATTCAATGAGTGTATTTGTGTATGAATTGTGTTATATATATATATTTTGTGCCTTAGGAAAAATTGATGAGAAAAGATTTGAGGACTTTGATATTAGAGTAAATTTGTATGGATTATGAGAGTAAAGTGGATGAGTACATTGAAATGGGAAGTTGAAATTAAGAAATAAAGAGAAAAAGTGTGAAAATTTGTAGAATTAGGAAAGTTTGACTTTTTGGTGATAA
>JANKYE010000001.1:6002000-6013058 GCA_032467995.1 Erythroxylum dillonii | reverse complement strand
CTTGGGTAACTTTGACCAAGACTAATAACGAGTATGCGAAAATCAATCATTATTATATTCCTGTTTGGACGTACTTTTTCACGACTGAAATGTTCCAAGGATGATCACAGTTGAGAAGAGCATTCTTTTCACGCCGTCCTTGCAAATGTCGTAGTTGTGTACGCCGCTAAGGTTTAGTAAGAAACAACCAAGAAGCATGACATGTTGAAACAATTTAGTGTCAATACAAAACATTTAGGCTCTAGTCCAAGTTCTACTGCCAACAGTTTTGCCTCCTCAATTACTTCTCAACCCATTAAAAAGAACAGATAACATTTTCTCAACAGAGAGAGTACTAAAAAAAAATCCAAAAAAACCAGAGGATTTAACTTTCATGTCTTATATCAACTCCTGCACTACAAAACCCTAGGCCTTAACACCATTGCATATCATTACTCCAAACAAGGACATTTTCAGTTTCTTCCTTCTTCCAATACGTCGTTACTGATAATTCCATGGCGTTCTCTCCAGTAGCCTAATCACATGCTACTCTTAAGTGCTCATGGATAATCCTACCAATTTTTGGCTACATAAGTTCATACTACCGAGCTACTAACTTATCTACCAGCAGAGCCAAATTAACGTCATTAGTTAAATTTATTCATCCTTTTATTGAGTAGGAAGTACAAGTGCTCGAGTCCGATCGTTAAGAAAGGAACATGAAGACTAGAAGCTGTCAAAGCATACTACACAACAATCGTGGTAGGTAAAAGACAAACACAGTTCCTTCCACATAAGTAAACTAGAAGCCACATGACAGTGGCCATAACAGGAACTAGAATACATCAGCACTCGAAGTACCTAACTCTTTTAGCTCATAGCAGAGAGCTCTAAGAAAACACGGAGGCTCCACCCAAGACATGCACTGCAGAACAATAATGGTTAAACAGCAGGATCTCTCTCATCGGATGCCGATAGGGGAGTGAGAACTCACTCCTCAGGCAACACGACAAAACAGTGTACTTTCTGTGAAAACAATGAATAAATCAGTCTCCAACTTTGATGCAGAAATTATCCACTTGATTAGAACAATGACTGATCTCATATATAACCTGAGAGTCATTTCCCAATGTTCAAGAACGTACACTCCACTTGGGACACCAGAAACACCTAGGTCAATGCAGAATCACATGCCAGTTTCAAAATCACAGATAATCCAGAGCGTCCATCCTTGGTGCTTATTCTGACATGTCAAATAAGACCAGGAGAGGATCTCCAGTGACAATTTTGTGGAGAGGTAGTGAAAGAACTCAAGCCCTTGTTCATCTGCCTCCTGTTATTTTCCTTGTATTTCTTTTTTTAGTTTATCTCATCTCTTCTTCTTTTTTTCATTATTTTTCCTACACAAAACCATGATCTCAGGCACAGCAGATCGCAAATGCACCCGCGCCATCTATGCACCCAGGCCAACTAACATCCAGCAACGCCCAAGACAAACAGCAGACTCAGAAAGCAAAAAAAAGACAGAAGGGGCATGATTGCCCCATCACATACTCTTGTTAGATTCTAATTTGACCAGTTATGCTCTTCTGAACAATGGTATAAACCAGAGGACATGCAGACAACTGTCTCTAGCCAAGAATATGGAAGTTGCAGCTAGACTCATGAAGAGTGGTGAATTTGGGTGCGTCAATCTTCCTATCCTGCTTCTCTTGGCAATTTAGAAGGTGCTTCCAACAATCAGAACAAAGCAACTCCAAACAGAATGTTTCCTCATATTCACTGTCATTGATACAACGGCCACACTGAACACACCTTGCTATACAAAGAGTGCAAGCCCTGCACATCTGACTTGGATGTTCTTTTCCCTGACATGTATTAGCGGGGCAATCATAGACTAGCCTCAGGTTTTGGCATCTCGGGCACATTTCAATATCTATCGGACGGTCATCCTCACAAGACAGATAAAAGTTACCTCTGTGATAAAAAAGTGGCTTGCGTGCATTCTGGGGTACCTGGTTATCTATCCCCAGCAAACACTTTAACTCTTCAAAATGTTTCTGAGTTACACCATATAGTCCCCCAATCCTTAAATGCTTTATACCCTGTATAGCCACAATCTTAAATGCCTTCAAGCTGCTCACAATCCCCTCAATGCTGAGTCTTGTACATCCAGGCACACTCAGCTGCAAAAAGGAAGAAAGGTTGGATCTTGTGAAAACAAACATACAGCAATGCAGAATTTTCTATTTTTTTTTTTAAAGGGATATATGAAAACTAATTAACCCAGAATTCTACCCAACGCAATGTCACTAATGGTTGGCAGGGCCCTAGCACAACGATTGTATTTATCATTAAAGGAAAACAGGGCTATGCCGGTTCAGCCCTTAGATCATGCCCCTCTTCTGTTTCTAGTTCCAATCTTTGCCCACTAACCAACAGGAAGATGCTCAAAAGAAAAGAAAATCACATACATCAGTAAGTTTGTTCCCCTTTTAACTGCTCTCTTGATTTTAGACTAGTGTTTTGGAACAAACAAACAAACAAACAAACCACAAACATGGTAAGTGCCTAACATCCATAAAACATGCTAAGAAACTGTCCACTTTCCGGACATCTTATTCCTGAAACAGTTAATAGTATATGAACCTAGAGACGAAATGTTCATTCACAAGTTACTCTCAACTACAGCAATATTTTTCAACACTAGGCTTAAGAAAAACAATGTTGATAATAGTATAGCGGCAACATCAAAATGAGAATCACTGACAAAAGAAGACCAAAAAAGCACATGCACCAGAAAAATAAGGCTTGCTAGAAGACATGTTAACTTCTAAATCACAATGATCCAACATCATCTGGAGAATCAAGCATTGCAAAGCAAGCAACCTGATTTTCAAAGATTCAACAACTACAAATAAGACTTTAGGAACTAGAATGATGAAGGTCAAGGAAAACTCACCTTCGTTAGTCTAGGGTTACCTTCAAGCACACGCTTCAATCCATCATCAGTGATCCTAGGACACTCAACCAGGCTCAGGCACTGGAGGTTACCCTGAGCCCTATTCGTTAGTTGCAAAAGAACATCATCAGTAATCTTCTCATTCAATGGTTGGTCAATGTGAATACTTCTCCATAAAAGTGAATCACTTCGAACAGTAGTACGTAGTGATTTGCAAACTGCTTCAACAACCAGAAGATCCCGCACACCCAGAAAACCCAGGGCAAAGCCAAGCGCTGTATGAGGGGCTTCTCCATCTACATCAGAACAGAAGCCAGAAACCTCATGAAACCCTTCACTTCTCACATTGAAAAGATCAAAATTTTGGTTGTCCACGATTTCAGTCCCCAAACTCAAAACATCTTCCATATCCATATCCATATCCATATCACACGGATATCTAAGACCAGAATTGCCAGATGCACCTCCTCCATTCTCTTCTCCACAGTCACCAGTAAATCCGCCCACAAAAGCTTGTTTATGATCAAATCCGATGTGCCCAGGGAATGCTTTGAACCTCACTGCATTATTCCAAAAGAAATTCAAACCAGCAAAGAACTGGCAATTCCCATCATTTGTGGCAACTTGATCCCTTCCATAACCACTGTAATCCACCTCAAAATCCTCAAGCCAACCAGTAATTGCAGTAAATGTGGAACTGATATCCATATCAAACGGATCCGTTGGCAAAAGATCAACAATATCCTTATGCACCGAGTCCTGTGAGCCACACCTTTCGCTGATCTCTCTACCATAGTCGAAACAATCGTCAACCCTTTCTGGTATACCCTCAACAAGATACCCATTCGTAATCCTAATTGGGGCAACCAGATTATCTTCTGGCAGATGCGGTGCAAATACAGGTCGATGCGAAAAATTCAAGGCCATTATATCTAAACTCCAAAACCCAATATCTTCTTTACACAAAACAATACAATATGCAAAACCCAAAATGAGATAGAGAAAAAAAAAAGGCTAAAGAACGGAGATTTAACCCTAAAAAAGAAAAAAAATACCCAAAAAGGGATAAGAAAGGTGGAAAAGAAAGAGAAAAGAGGAAAGGGGCGACGAGAGAGATCTGACAAGGAAACCCTCAATTTCGGATAGCAAACTAAAACAACGCAACCAAAAATTTCATAGAGTTTCTTGCTCCAAGAACCCTAAATTAGCTATTACAAAATATAAACTACGTAGTGGGTACTAGATTACCAATAGAAAATAAAAGAATCAACTAATCACTTGTGTTTTTTTCCCTTTTTTTTAAGAAGTAGGGTTTTCAACTACATGAATTGAAGAATAGAGAACAATCCAAAAGATAGAGTCAGAGAACAATTAAAAGAAGAAAAAAAGGGAAGGAACCTGAATTAGCAACAAATAGAATCGAATTGAAGAAACGGTAACAAACCCCAATTGAGACCCTAATTCTTGACCCAAGATTCAATCGACTGAAATCGCCACAAAGTCTCTCGGCGTCGAAAACCCTCGATTAACAGAAGTAGAAACAAACTACTAAGATAAGGAGCAAATCCGAAGACCTGAAACTATATAACCGAAACAAAGGAGAGAGAGGGAGAGAGTTGAAAGGAAAAAGAAAAGAGAGAATAGGACTTTTTGGGGGATTTTGACAAAAATTTGTTTTTTTTATATCTCCTGATTTTGGGAATTTCGATCCACCAAGAGAGAGAGAGAGGCGCTTCAACGAGAGAGAGAGAGAGAGAGATTAGAAAAAGAAAATAAAAAGAGCTATAGAGAGAACGAGAGAGCGAGTAAGTGAAGGGGTAACGGTGAATTTGTTGCCACTTTTAGGAGAGCCAAGCGCGGGAGATGTGAGTGGGGCGACTGACACGTGTCAGTTTCTGAAGGTTTTTCCGCTTTTTTTGATCAAATCGGTTTTATTTGTGTTTTTTCTTGCTCTTTCTTCGCAGATAAATGTGGTGCGATGTTGATGTAATGCTGACCGCTGGATTTTGATTTGATCCCGTGGATGCCAACGGTGTATGGTTTTTGACTCGGTGATTTGTAGGTTAAGTTGAGAGTTTCCTCTTTCTTTTACTATACTGTAAGGTGTCAACCAGAGTTTTCTTTGTGGATACTAAAATGCTGCCATTTTAATATTGAAAAAGTAAAATGTTAAATATGCCACATTTACATTGGAGTTTAGATTCCTCAATAATCTTATTCTGTCTAATTTTGTCCAATATAAAAATGTTGTCATTTTTATCTTTTAAGTTCCTCAATCTCTGCTCTCTATCTTTTCTATCTTTTGAGTTCTTGTTTTCCGTCGACTCTATCTTCTCTCTTTCAGTCCCCCCTCTCTTCATTCTCGCTAGTGCCCACTTGCCTAGCCCTGAGTTCCAGTCGAAAGGGTTCAAATTTTAACACTCCCACAATCAGCTCAGCCCACCCGCCATAAAACCTAAATCTTTTTCAAGTGGGACGTAATAGTTTTAAATGTAAACAATCGAACCCTCTGATTAGATGTTCTTTGTTGTCTTTGCCAACTTCACAGCACACTTTAACAATAAACTGCAGACTAGACAAATTTTTTTAATTTCACAATAGTTTAACCCACCTCCAAGAATTTTCGAAAACCTTAGGAGAAGCCAAATGGACAGCACTGAGAATTTGTCTTGCTTGTTGACAATGAAAAGTTTTAATGTGAAATTAGAAAAGTGTGACAACAAAAAGAAACATCAGTTTTTTGTTGTTTAGTCAAACAATACTGATAGAGCAATAGATGACTGGTATCTATTCCACTGATTCCGTCTCAAAAGTGCTTAATGTTCGAAACAACTAAGAATGTGTTTTGCTTGTTTTTCCTGGAATGATTTTGATGATTGTTTACTATTTGAAGAAATGCTAGGAGAGCTAATGTAACAAATGGTAAAATAAAAAAATGAAAAAAAATTGTTCAACAGAAGAGTGTAAACCATACTTGTGTTATCCATAGAAACACCAAATGACTGCATTTGCTATGTGTCATAACCAAGTGGTTCAGACATAAAAAATTCAAATCATTAGAAGATTACTAATAGATTACAAAAAGACAATATTACAAATACTACTTAAGAATGTGATCCAGAGTCTCCAAACATAAAATGATGATGAGTATAAGTCATACTTATGCCATCCATAGAAACACCAAGTGGATGCATTTGCTATGTATCATAATAAAAAAAGGGAAAAATATTAAAACAAGTAAAACAACACATGTATCATTTTAAATTACTGAAAACTAACCTGAACTTGATGTAATATTAGATGTGGTATAATGGACATAGTGATGTATTTTGGGAATTTTCTTCGAAATCCTAAATAGAGTATTTAAACCAAAAAAACTTGAAATTATCATGCAAATAGTATGCATTAAAAGGATTTAAACATAAAATTAGCACAAATAATACTTGAGTATTGGGAAAAGGGTATGGGTGTTGAAACTGTCATATTTGCTGAAGTCTTGCATTTTTTTAACATACTTTCTTTTCCTTAAACTTTTCTCTATGCCGCCCTTCAACCTTTTACTTGACGTAGGTTTTTACTTTATTTTGACATCTCTGATCCTATTCGTTTCACCAAAATTAATTGATTGAAGAGATTCATTTCAAGATTTGAGCATTGGGTCTACTCTTCATCTTGTGACATTAGGTTCTCTTCATTAACTAATTCTTCACCTTGTCTCATCAACCATCTTCAACATGTTGAGAAGGCGATCTTTCACAATTTTACAAGTATCTCTCCTCTCTGCTACTTTTGTAACCAGTCGCATGGTTGAGACACACAATTCTTTGTACTTCATACTTGACAACATTTTAGGATCAAATTCCTTTCATTAATTATGGAGCTTTTACTATCAATGTATCATGTTTTTGGCTTTCGTGTCCTTTTCAAAATATATTGACTCGATATTCTCAAGATATTTTTCAAGGTAAAAACCTTCAAAACATAAAATGCTAACAAACTCAAACTTTTGACAACTATAATGGATTTCATCATTTGATGAATCATAACTACCCATATGAGAGTCACTCTTCCCTATAGGAATGATCTCATATTTTTTAATTGTACCATCTTTATCATGAGAATTATTACATTTAAATACTTCAGGTTTAAAGACACTAGCTATATGCTTTAAAATTTGAACAAGTGTTGACAATACTAGAGTGCTTACATTAGTTCTAAAATCAGCTTTCAACTCATTAAATTGATGATCATCAATAAGCCTCTGATAGTGATTAAAAATTTGTAAAAAGCTATGTTGATAACTCACATACCTTTTTACAATGTTATTCATGCTCTCACTTCTTTATGTGGTAGTCATGTTTGCACAAAACATTTGGCGTCCATAAACCAAAGCCCTTTTTTCCTTTATATGAAACATACATTTCAACCAATCATTATCTTGAAGTTTATATTTTTTTACAATGTTATTCATGGTCTCACTTCTTTATGTGGTGGTCATGTCTGCACAAAACATTTGGCGTCCATAAACCAAAGCCACTTTTTCCTTTATATGAAACATACATTTCAACCAATCATTATCTTAAAGTTCATATTTTTGCAGCATCTCATTCCATATGTTGAAAAATCTTCTTCTTCTTCAAACTCATTTATGAATGAGCTAAAATCTCGCGAAAAATCCTTAAATTGAGAAAAAACACTTCTTAAATGGATTGTTGCGTTTTGATAAATGTGTTAGATGCAAAGTTAATGATGAGTTTTAGGCCATCTTGAAGCTAATGCCTTTGCCATCGCCACATCTTGATTAGTAAGAATATTTGTAAGGTTTTTCTCAAACATGGCCCTAGAAAATATGTCGAATAACCACTCAAATGTAAGAGTTGTCTCATCATATAGTAGTACAATGCCAAAAACTACAGTTTGTTTGTGACTATGGATGACGGTGAGTTTTCAACCCGATTAATATCAGCACTACTTGACCCAAACAAATGGACATGGAGGCTAAAAAATAGATTTTAAATGGATGTTGAAAAATGGATGTGGATATGGATTTGGATATGGGTTTAGTGATAACCCGAACCGATGGATACCCATATCCTACCCGTTTTTTATTAACTCTATTTTTCTGTTTTTTCTTGAATATTTATGGTTAAATAAAATAAAATATTAATATTTTCTGAGAAGAGATAACTTTAAAATCCTCACCTATTAAACCCGAACCGAATCCTACCTATTACCATCCCTACTTGTGATGGTTTACACCTACAAACAAAGCAAGTAGACGACCCTCACCATTTTTCTTATAAGTAGTATCAAAGTAAACAATATCACCAAAATCTAAGTAATCATTCCTCATCTTTGTGTCTAACCAAAATATATTAGTTATCAAATCATCTTCATCCACTTGAATTGCATAAAAGAAATTAGGATCTTCAAATTACATTTTATACAAATATTCTAACACGCCACATGTATCCCCCTTTTCATATCTTTTGTTCTTTTAGATCTTAAATAATTCTTGTAATCTTCCAAAATAACCTAAGATTATCTCTCCCATCTGCTTGTCTCACCATAAGATCATGTGATGCTTTTAGTGGAATTCCCACATCATTAGCCATTTGAATCTACATCGTTGCAGCAGATGATATCTTTTTATGACTTATATGCAAATGTGTTTTATTAGGACTTGAAAAATAATGATTGTGATCTTCAATAAGTCAAATCACTTGAAATTTTCCATTTTTCACACCATTAACTTTCATTCTTGCCTCACAACCAAATCTTGTTTCTTCACATGGATCTCTTACTTACATATATCTTTTATCAGGCATCCTTTTACCTTTAGCACTACAACAAAACAACTTGCTAATCAATTTACCAGATTTATCTTTATGACTTTTTCTCCTTCCTATTCCAAAGTCGACATGTTTGGCTTACATTAAAGAATATTGAAAAGCTTGTTCTTCCGTCTCAAACTCCATGCCAATTTTTAGTATTAATTATCTTGGAACAAATTAGTGGACTTTGTTTAAATTCTCCTTAGAATTCATATGCATCACATTAGTTGACTCGATATTACTGCTCTCATTGTCACTGCCAATTTCATCATTCTTATATTTGTAATATCCCACCCCCAACGAGAAGGGTAGAATAGTAATTCGGCATAGGATGAGATTGATTGGGACTAATTAGGATTGTTCATGCATACTGTATTTGTGAACAGTGAAATTTGTGCACATGAAAATAACTGTACATGCATTCATGACATTTTCGGTATTTGTGCCTAATGACATTTGGTTGTAAATAACGTGGTAATTGTATTTGAAAAATTATTTGGAGTGAATCTTTGTGTATTTTATATTTTAGGGGAATTTTAGGAATTTTTCAAGACTTTTCCAGAGAAAATTCCCGGACCGGAAAAAAATCGCCAAGTGGTGAACTGGTTGATTTTCGGTATCGAAAATTGCTGTCCAATGACACCCAACAAGCAAATCACAATTATACAAGGCACGCTTGCCTTTTTCCCATTTACAGTATTCAATCAAGTATGTGTGCAATGCATATGTGACTCTTTCCCATTTTTATTACAGTGTTGTGACCAAGCGCCTGCAATTTCCTATATACACAGTAGACGCGTCTTGGGAGTAGGAGAGCCCTCTGAGTATACACTATCTCCCTTCGTGCTCAAGGTTCTTTTTCAGTATCAATGGCGACTCCAGTCACAACTGTTATTATCCGTTTATGCATTTGTGTATGAAAGGGGGTGCTATAATATTGCTCCTTCTTAAGTTCATATTCTAATCGACAGTTGAAGTAGATCTACCTTCCATCATTTTGTTTAAAATTTGACACCTGCCAAATTCACAAACGACACATCATTATGACCTTGTTTTCTGATAAAATTATTAACAAAAACTCAAAAGAAAGGGAAAAAACATTCGGTTTGATTTGTATGCATAAGAGATAAATACTCCTTAATGAAGGAGTACAATGCAGAATGTTAGCTTTCCAACATTTCAATAAAGACAAAGTCATATTCTTAATATGAGCCCCACTCCTTACAAACATAATTCTATTCTAGGACATTTAGTTTGAACAAGACAATGAATGTCAGTCTGCTCCATACAAACATAATTCTATTATAGGACATCTCTTTGGAATATGACAATGAATGTTTGCCCATCATGGCGAGAGAAAAATATAATCCGTAACCAAAAACTCCCTTATCAACCTTATGAAGTGTAGCAATATAGTCCACGTAATACAAAGATGGACCAACATTCTTATCATAACCAGCTAGAAGGATGTTCACAAAGTATGAGTTTTGAATCACCAAAAACCACACTTGTCAGGAGGTATAAAAGGTAAAATCCCAATAAAGAATTGAAAAATGTTTGGCATAAGTCATAAATCCTATGGAAAATGCATATAGTCCAGTATAATTCATGAGAACACTGCAATGCGCTTGTCAAAGCAAGCTAATCACTTCAGAGATCATAAGAACAAAATGTTCAATAAATGAAACAAAAATCAGCGAATTTGCAACAACGTAAGATTTTTTTTGTTTTGAAAAGCCCAATTCATTCACAACAATTATTAGAATCAGGATATTGATTTTACAAATCTAAATTCACCACTTTAAAAAGAACTAGTAGTGCAAAAAATTTAGAAGAAGAAAAGGTCAATCTATTTTCTCTAAGCAACATCTGATGTGAGTCATTTAGAACAATACATGTCTATAATTTTATGGTACATTCATAGCTCATAATTTTAAAATTGTTTCAGTGATGGCTTTTTGAACTATATTAGTTATCCCAACATAATAGAGATTAATCCAACACAACAAGAGCTTAATCTAAGAATCAGTTCTCTAAATCATACATGCTACTCTTAGTTGCTCGTAAGGACATCCCATAACTTACTTTACAAGCACACCAGAAGAACGAAATGATTGATGGCTTCAAGTTCTATGTTATTTGATTGTTAACAATGTATTTCTACATAGGAGTATGTATTTGCATTGTTTAAGAGACAATTTTGCCTTTTTTTAATGGAAGTCAAATTGCTTCCTTAAAAGTTAGCTATTCAAACATTGCTCCTCATTCTCATTCAAATATATG
>JANKYE010000001.1:5885139-5896112 GCA_032467995.1 Erythroxylum dillonii | reverse complement strand
ATCGCTCGGTATCGCGTGGCTCGGCCAACGCGTCGCTCGGCCTCACCATTCCCATTCCACAGTTTAGTCGATCGGTTTTACCGATCGACCAGTTCAAGATCAGTCAATGGATCGGTTCTAGTTTCAGTGCACACTAACAAACACATTCATCCTTGATGCGGGGCGGGATGTTACACTTATCCTTGTTAAGTCTCAAAGTCTATATTGGCAAATCTTTACTTGTAAATTAACATCGAGCTTGTCTACAAATGTGTGACTTCGAGCTTCAAATTTTTATTTATCTTTTAGATACAATGTCTTGCTTCCCATTATGCAACCTTTATCTTCTTCCTCACTCTAAAATAAAAATAATCATTATTAGTGATGATCATGTTCTTTTTTCCACGAATCCGAGTCATTAATATAACTCAAATATTTTCTAGCATACTAATCAATCTTTTTATATGGGTTTTATAAATTAATTTATCAAATTTAGTTGGTATGATGTTGTGAACACTTTCATAATTCAACTTTGTACTCACAAATACTTCATAAAAGTCTCATGATTCCTAAATTTGAAGTCATCATATGCCTTCTTTAATATTCTTCAATTGCTTCATTACCTCATCAAATTCCACTTCTATTATGCAATTCACTGTTTGCTAAAATAAACTCATATATAAGTGGCCTTTATGCAGTTTGCACTAATTTCTATAGACATGGCAAACACATTTTCTATGCTCAGTTTCAGGGAAGAGATACTTTAATGCATCCATAAAACCTTGATAACAAGAAAAAGGAGAAACAAAATAACGTAATGTAAGTAGAATAAATCAAAGCACATATAGAAATAAATACAAACAATATGAATATTTGAATGTTTACTTTTCTTTAATCCCTCACAAAAGCCAGTGCATTCCACTTATGTTTAGATCATTACAGAAAAACTCCCTCAATCACTATCCTATATATAATAAACACCTAATTGTTTCCATCACGCCTAATTTAGATAGTGAATTGTCCTTCTTTATTAGCTCATCGTAACTTCTTTCCCATAAGACCATAACTTTGCATGATGACATTCTATAAATCCTTATAGCATCACAGTAGCTTCTCATTTAACCCTATAACATTGATATTTAGTCACCTCTAATGCATACTTTCCCTGAAGATCATCCATCATCTTAATAATTAACAAATTTAGGCTCCTTGTAAACATGTGCAAAATTCATTTGCTATCTATTTCTTACTATGTTGCTTATTTCTTTTCACTTTCTTACTTTGTTTGTTTTCTAATATCTTCACAAGAAATGTTTTGTTCATTCGAATCCAGCTGGCATATACCCCAAATAGGCATCGTGACTTATAAACAACCTTTATTCTCACGCCAGATCTTGTTAGTGAAACATCATATCAATTTATAATTGCATACATTTCTAATTACATTCTTGAACTAATCAATAACTTATTGAGGAACCGAGTTAAATATTTATCATAAAAAAGAGTAAAATTGTTTCTTCCTAATTTGATATCACATAGATTTTGAATTTTCTAAAGAATGTACATTAAACTCCTTACTTTTTTGGTTTATGTTTAGATCATGAAAAGCCAATACTCTTAGGGAAGATAAGACTGAATTTTACAAAATCTAGAATTGAACTACTTGATGTGATAAAGTTGTTGGGTGCAATGTGCGATAAAGCTATTAGGTGTGACAACATGTTACAGAGCTATTAGGTGCAACAATGTGTGAAAGAGATGCCATACAAAATGGTAATGTTATCCAAAATGGTTGTATATGCTGGGTGTTTTTACAGCTTTTGTTTTTTATTTTAAACTTTTGTTTTTGATTTTTAATTTTAATTTTACACACAACATTAAATAATACATATGTTAAACACGTGGCAAAAAGTTACATGACGTAGCAACATCAACACCATTAATAAGTTCTAACAGTGGACTATTTTTTGAAAAATTAAAAGTTGAAGCATTTCAATGCTGCTTGTAAAATTTTGTTATAGTATTAAAATTTTAGGTAAAGTTTAAATTTTTTATAATTAACTTAAAAAATAATGATATTAAACATTAAGAAATCCTATATCTTTGCTCAATTGTACTTGAGATTTTAACGATAATAGTGCTCGCATGGTGATTATTGTTACAAACATTTTCCTTCAAGCACGAACTTGTCCTATAAAATGTGGTAACCCTTTTGCATGACAATCTCACTTAGCTCCGTGAAATCAAGATTCAGTCTTGTCCCATGATCGTCGACCAACCTACTTGTTCTTGAATGCCTCACGACCCTCGTAGTTTCACTTTCACACCCTTGTAAGAAAACTACAAAGGAACTACATAATCATGGCAACAAAAGAACACGAGAAAGAGGTACAACTAAAAAGCCAACCTTTATTGCTTTCCTCAAAGTATACAAAGGAATACTCTTTTAATCTTTAAGTGTCTCCCACAGTCACTGTTCAGAGTGTCTCTCTCACACTCCCTTCTCCAAGAAGGGCAAGGCTTAAATGAGATATTTATTGGCATCTCCAAATGACTAAGTTATAATCCTAATAGAACTCTACTAGCTAAGGTTGCAATCTTATCCTATCTTATCCTTATCAAATTACATCAAACTAACTAATAGATGACATCTCCATCCAATTAGGACTCTATCTAATAGGATTAAGCTACATCACAATAACAAGATAAAAATATTACATCTTTAGATGATCTTTCCACATGATATTTATCTCTTAGAACTAATGTTCATCCACTGTGATCTTATCTGCTACATCATCTAATATCTCCTCATCTCTATTCGTTGATGATAAGTCATCCAAGCCAATAACACATTGGTTCATCCAATGCTTACCCATGCTAACTCCATTAGTCATGATCTATCCACTTGAGCACATATTAAGTCCTTAGTCCATCGGGAACTTAGCCTTAGCTAAGTCAACTCGTACAAGATCTAAAACTCTACTAAAACTCACACCATGCTTGATCTACTCACTAAGTCACCTTGGAACTCTTGCATATTTCTGTTATGCTTGTAATCCAGCTAACCTTCCATTCAAGGTCTGTCTCAAGCCTTCTTTTGATCTCACACCTGAATCTTGCATCTCATCGAAGATTTTCTGTCAATGTGCACCAATACATGCCATCTCTTGACATTGTCTCTTTTCGTCCTTGCCTCCTCGCACGTCCTTGCCTTATTCCGTTGTTTCGCGTGTCGAACACTAGTCAAGGATCGCGTAATACTTGTACGATTCCACTAGCAGGGACTTAGGGGTCTAACAGTTATCGCGTAGCTATTCAATTGTGTGATCATGAGTATGGTAACTTAAGGATTTGATGGTTATTGTTGCTTAAGTTACAAATAATAGAGGGGGTGAGTTTTTCAACTGACCTATAAAGAATGTAACTTTTTTTATATTTTATTTCGACTATCTAACGTAGATATTAGTAATTACATATTTGTCACATTTTATAGGGTTATATTGACTTAATATATCATGTCAATATTGTTAAGTTTGGACTTAATAATAAGCTATTATAACTACATATTAAAAGTTTAAACATTTTGTTTTTACTTTAATAGTTATAGTTATTATTGCAAAAAAGATAAAGTTTATAAATTTTTATAATTTTAATATAAATAATGATATTTAAATATAATAAATTAATTTCTACCTTTAAAACATATAATGTCATGCATTATCAGAACATTTATTTTAAGGACCTTTCTAACATCTGCTTTGGTAACAAGACCGATCTTAAAATTTAAACAGAAAAAACCTCTAGTTTTTGTCCTTGTTAATTTCCATACTGAATTACTTTTAGAAACTAATTACTAAGGGGTCATTTAGTTCTACTTTTTTTTTCTATTGTTATTTTTGGCTTCTGTTTTTTTCTTAAAAAAACAAAAACCTGCTTAGTTGAGATTTGTAATATAAAAAATGAAAACAAAAATCTGTTTGGTTGAGATTTGTAATAAAAAACCGAAAACAAAAATATGTTTGGCTTTATTAGAAATAATAAAATCACTCCATATTTGTTTAGTAATTTAATCTCGCTTCCAAGACATACCTCGAAGTTATGCTGGGGTGATATTATACTTCACTTGAGAACTTGTATCTTCATTTTTACTTTCCCTAATTTGTTCTTCATTTTCAACGCAACTTTTAAATAATTCATCACTTTATCCATACATTCTAATATAGTTGTGTATATCATAACAAGCAATAACGATGTATTTTTGTTTCTTCATATCATAACTCGGCATGTTTTTAAGTATAGGGAACCTTGCTTTTAGAACGCCAAAATATCTTTCAATAACATGTCTTAATGAATAATGCCTGTAGTTAAACAATTCCTGTGGACCTTGAGGTCTTCCTCTGCATCTATAATCTTGCAAATGATATCTTTCACCTTGATATGGTGAAAGAAACCCAGGCATATTAGTGTAACCCGAGTCAACTAAATAGTACTTACCTAATATAGAAAGAACATAATATTAACAAAAAGATATTAAAAATGAATCATAATTACTATGTTTATTTAAAATAATATATTCAGGCATAGGAAATTGATTTGCTAGATTTGTCACTATTTCCAAAAGAACTCGAGAGTCATTTGCTGTACCTTCTCATCCAGCCATTACATATGTAAAACGTATGTTAAATGAGCAACAACACATAATATTTTTGGTTGGATTAATTCTTTTGCCCCTGTATGGTCTTTGTTCATCAGTCGAAACATGTGCATCAATATGTGTACCATCTATTACTTCTATACAATCCTAAAAATTAAAAAATATATTAAAATAATTTTGAATCATAAGGACATAATTAAAATAGTAATTAAATATATGAATGTACCGGAAAATATGGAAAGAATTTTGAATTATGTTGAATCTTAGGAGATGTATTAGTAAAAGATGGTAGAGTAATGACTCTTTTTACAAGACGATTAACTGCATATAAGACTTTTCGAAAGTTCTTCAAAATTGTCCAGGTCGAATGTTAGAAGCGTTCTGCATTGACTCTAGTTGTCTCATTATGCTATATAGTCATCAAAAAAATTTCTACATGTTCCTCCGCAATCAAATGATTTGTTGCCTTTAAACCTCCTAAACTTTTCAACTCATCACATAAGCTCAAGAAGATTATCTTTCTCATTCTTAAGTTTTCATAAATCCTTGTAGGATTCCCATTCAAAAATTCTAATATCCAATCATGACCGGTAGAGCAGAAGTTCTATATGGTTGCTTTTGTAAATAAAAATTGTTGAGGGAGAATAAATAAAAATTGTTGTTCTCTCCCTCAACAATTTTTATTTACAAAAGCAACCATTACAGAATCTAATTTGAAAGTACACAGATCTATTGTCTGTAGTGGATGATGCTTCTCTTAGTTTTTTCTCAAATAAATCATTCTTCCTTCTTAATTGTTTACTAAGTATAAGCAAGGCTTCTTCTATAATGTTAGAATGTGTCTTTTTTTTCCTTCTTGTTCTTAGGAGACTTCTTTCTCTTGGATGAAGAACTTTTATCTTGATCTGCTTTTCCATTATACGAGTAATCTTCATTAATATGATTTCCATATTCCTCTTCTATACTATTCGATGGAGATTTAGTTGATGGATGTGCATGTAAACCAATTACAGTAGTATCTCCAAAAATATGACACAAGTCTTAAAATTCCTTACATATTTTTTTCTTGAATATGTGAGTCATTTTATGCACCTATAATGATGAAAAAGACATATGAGAATGAATATTATATAATATGATATATTAATAAAACAAAAGAGTTGTAATCGTTTCCTGTTTCTTTGAGTAAGTTCTTGAAATTCTTTAACCTGGCCCTTAATCCATTATACTTGTTCTTCAATTGAGTATCAGTATACTCCTTAATGAATTTTGTTTAAAGCCTTACTTAATATTCTTCCAACCAGATTTGGAAAAGGTAGTAGTCGTTCGATTTCCCTTCTTCACTTCTTAATCCATCAAGATTAAATACATCTTTATAGTATCATTCCATATTCCATCTTTTTCATTTACTTCCATACAATCATTGTAATCATTCATATTGTGCAAGCCTTCCATCATTAAATGTAATAACATATAAGTGACATCAATCACAACAATTTTTACAAAGCATTAAATGTTAAATATAATTTAAAATAAACATGTGACAACCATAGTGATTTCTAAAATATATTTGGTGCCTAAACTTGTACACAAATTAAATTTTCACTATATGTGAAAATTTGGTGGCAAAACCACTACAGTAAATTATTTACATGTTCTTTCAGTTTGGTTTCAGCTTCAAGTAATAAGTCAATTCAACAAGATTCACAAGCAAATGTATTTAACGTAAGTACGGTTACATATATATTTAATGTTTCAGTTTTTCACAATAAGCTATTGCGTTAAGATAAGAACAGATTAAACTATGGCTTAAAGCCTCTACCACATTAAATGAAGTGAAGAATAGCAAACTTAAAGCTATTACGAAGACAATAAATCAGGTGAAGATTAATTAGGCTTTACCTTTGATAAAGCCTCTATCACATGAAGAAAAGACTTGGATAAAATGCTATATTAAATAGCATTAATTGATGTGCTATATTAAATAGCATTAAATGATGTGAAGATAAAGTGAAGACAAAGTGAAGACTAGGCTTTGTAAGAAGATAGGCTCTGTGCTGAAAAGTGAAGAAGGATAAAGTCTGCTACATTAAACTGCATTAAATGAAGTGAAGAGTAGGCTTCACTTTTGTAACAATAGCTATTACGTGAGATGTCATGCATCGAAATGATCAGGTCTCAACCCAATAACGTGAAGACTATTCTTGTTTTTTTCCCACAACTCATAATTTTGGGCCATAGTCACATAAAAATACAAACACCACCTATGGATAATACAAATAATTATCCAGAGAAACATCAACCACACTAGCAAAACTAAATACGAAGTTGACAAACAGTGAAAGTCTCCTTAAAATCTGGAACTACCACAATCGAAGTTTGAGAGTTGACAGTGTTATGCAAGTTATGCTTACGAATGTTGTCGGAGGATAATAGTTTGGTTTGGTCTTTGTATTATGTTTTCTATTTATTGTGATGGATGTGGGATGGGGCAATAAGGTGACGATGTGACTAAGGGAGGAGTTGTCACTGACAAATAGACTTGCTAGAGATAGAATAATGGACAGTTGGTCTCTGGAAGGGTCCTTGATTGAGCAAAAAGACACGTCTCCTAGTTGTAGACTAGTCGGTGGTGGCTCCAGCATGTGGTGGCGTATGCGGATATATCAGAGCCTTGCAATAGCTATTATGTGAAGACAAATGAAACACGTCTGAATGTTATCCAGTGCAACAAGTACACAGACAAGATAAAAAGTTAAAAACATAAATACTATTGAACAGGCCATGCATGCAACTCTCATTTTAAAGAACTCAACACGCCATGCAGTAGATACTGTTGAACTTAGAAAAAACACAAATAGGAAATAACAGTTCCCAGTCCGAAAGTCCATGCAAATTGAGGGTGTGAGTATGGAATGGGGATGAATACGAGTGACGTAGCGTTGATAGAACTTGCTTGAAGTGGTCAACAACTTTGGAGCGAGAGGCCATGTAAGGAGCGATGAGGATGTTGGACCAGTGAACCAAGAAACCAACCTTAACTGGGTAGACAAAACCCATAAAACCAAAAGTCAAGAATGCGAGGGGGAAGGTAGGAAGAGCAGAGAGAGGTAGAGGTGTTAAAAAAACTGGATCTTCACCACCGTTGAGGCTCGGCTAACAATAACACTACACCTCCTATTCTCCAACCACTATCAGAAACAAGCACTGGTACGAAAACACACACAAGCAAAGAAACTAGACAAATCGTAGAAACAATGAATAACAAATAATGCTACTGTAACATGCATGGGTATTGTAGCATAATTAAAAAAAAATGTTTTCATTTCTTCGTACTGTATTCTGTAAAGATGACGATCTTCTAAAACGAATAACAAGCATATATGAAAGCACGCACAGACAATAAATATGTGAAGAAATCGTAGAAACATAATAATAGAGACATAGTACATAAACAAGCAATAGAGAGAAATGAAGTTTTATTTTTTATAAAAATCACAATAAGAAAAAGAAAAAAAAGAAAAAAATACCCCCTAATTTATTTAGAAATTAGTGATTAAAAATAAAAATTAGTAGTTAGGTATGAATACAACAACAAATTTAAGGATAAGCTCAAAATCAATAATGATATGATATCAACTAGAATCTAGATGACTTGACTGGCTCTCAATTTTTTTATTTTTTAAAATTCTTTATAGATCTATTTCCCACCGTCGTCAAAGATCAGAAGCTTCCACCATTGTTATCTCTCTCTGACTCTTCGCTCTGCCCATTCCCACGCGCCTCCAAGATTTTGAATTCAACTCTCTCTTTCGTCACCAGTGGCGTCTGGTAAGACCGTCAAAACCCAGAACGTTGAATTCTTTATGGCATGCTTTCTCAAATCTCTTCTTGTGTCTTCGTTTTTCATGTTCTTTCTCTGAAAATGCCAAGTTTGTTCGTGAGACTCTACTCTGCGCTCTTCAAGTACCAACATAAACATTTCTTACAAAGTTTGAATACTCAAGCTTCTTCAAATCCTTTTGGAATCTCGAACCGGACCCAGGAGTCCGTCGCACCCAGCAACCCCTCCTTCGTCGACGGCGTCGCCACCAAGGACATTCACATCGACCCTTTATCTTCTCTATCGCTTAGGATCTTTCTACCAGAAACTGCGGTCGGTTCGTTGGTGGTTAATGGTGATAAAGATGACTTCGGCTTACCGGTTTACGGAGGATACTCGCCACCGGAGAGGGGTAGTAAGCCTGGTCGGAGGTTACCAGTTATGATTCAGTTACATGGAGGTGGGTTTGTGAGTGGAAGCAATGTGTCGACTGCCAATGACTTGTTTTGCCGGAGAATGGCGAAATTGTGTGATGTGATAGTTGTTGCAGTTGGGTATAGGTTGGCTCCGGAGACCAAGTACCCTGGGGCTTTTGATGATGGTTTAAAGGTTTTGCATTGGCTCGCAAAGCAAGCTAACTTGGAAAGTTGTAGGAGATTTGGTGTTAAAAATGGGATTTTTGATAGTTTTGGTGCTTCTATGCTTGAGCCTTGGTTGGCTGCTCACGGTGATCCTTCAAGGTATTCCTGTTTGCTTTGTTAAAATGTAAATTATCTTATGTTTTACTATTTAGTTCGTTTAGTCATTTCCTATATTATGAGTACCCTATACTTCAATACGATCTAATCGTGAGAACTTCCAGTTTGAAATCAAGTCTCCTTAGGATTGATTGTTGATTAAAATACTTAAAGATTCATCATTTTGTTTGCAGTGTCTCATAATTCACTCTACTTGTTGCTTGTAAACAGTTTACTTTTGATTCTCAATGGGAGTTGTTTTTAATCGTCCCTGTTAAAACAAAAGCATTGTTTGTGACTGAAAATTGAGATGGAATTGTTGAATTTTGTATACCAAAGTAATCTCATTTCTGTGAATCCCTATCGATGTTACATTGCTATTTCTAAGTTTTTAACTTACCAAACTGCTATATTCTATAGAGTCGTTTTACTACAATTATTGTTGCAGTTTTCGTGATGGTATAATATGGCAATTCTATGGTGCCACTAAGGATATCGTGGTGAGCTTTTCATTCTTAGGCTGCATTGTGTGGTGAGTTGATTACACTAAAGGTCTTATAACACCATCACATATCTTTCTTCTCTGATTTAAGGTGTGTCGCAACATAATCTTTTATTTGATCAAACATATTGTTACTTGACATAGATACTTAGTAAAGGGTAAATTAAAGGGGAACTTGTTCGTGCCAAGTTACCAACTATCAGGAATTATATTTGCATCAACTATGTTTGGGGCAAATGGGAGATATTTTTGAGAGATCTTAAGATTTAAAAATGGAGAAATTTCCTCATAAAAACTGTTGTAGTCCCAAAAAAGTTTTATAGGATTATCAGTGCAAATCTTGTCTGATCACTAAGGAAAACTTGTTCCCCCTTATATTTAATTTCTCTTTATTTTTATTTTCTGTTCGTTTTATGTGATATTCACTACTTTGCTTCTGTTACCAAACAGATGTGTGCTTCTTGGGGTAAGCTCTGGTGCAAACATAGCTAATTTCTTGGCACAGGAGGCAGTTGAGGAAGGCAAGGTATTGAACCCTGTAAAGGTGGTGGCACAAGTATTGATGTATCCTTTCTTCTTAGGAAGCACTCCTACAAGATCTGAGCTTAAGCTGGCAAACTCATACTTCTATGAGAAGGCCATGTGCATTCTGGCTTGGAAACTCTTCTTACCCGAGGAAGGGTTCAACCTTGATCATCCAGCTGCCAACCCTGTTTTCCCCAGAGGGCAGCCACCTCTAAAGTGTATGCCTCCTTCACTAATAGTTGTGGCACAGCATGATTTTATGAGAGACCGGGCCATTGCTTACTCAGAGGAGTTAAGGAAAGCTCATGTTGATGCACCACTTCTTGATTATACGGACACAGTACACGAGTTTGCTACTCTTGATGTGTTTCTCCAAACACCACAAGCCAAAGCTTGTGCAGAGGATATTGCTATATGGATCAAGAAGTACATATCAGTTAGAGGCCATGAGTTTTCTTATTGATAGTGTGAATCTCGTAGATTTCCGTCTTTCTTCTGCTTTTCCTTTCTTTTTTTATTTTGGCTTTTTATTCTATTATTTAGCATGAGAGCAGTATATATCTTGTATATCAAGGAACAGGGTTTCCTCTTTACCCCAATGATAGAGTTTGAGGTTCTAGAAGAGTTTGCTTTTTCATGTAAATGTTCTTTTATCTTGAGGCTTTGGATTCTAACGAGTTCTCCTTGTAAGAAAATGAAGAGTTTTAGTGAAAATATCCTCAAGTTATTTTTCAATTTTGACATATTTTGTAA
>JANKYE010000001.1:5745885-5764237 GCA_032467995.1 Erythroxylum dillonii | reverse complement strand
TTATTCTTTGACTGTATATGAAGAGCCAATTATAGCGAAAGCATATGTGGTGCAGGTGGTGAATTTGTAAATCAATCAGTGGAAAAAAAGGCAGCCCTTGTTGACTACTTTGCGCGCATCAACAGCAGCATGTTTTTAGTTCCAACTCCTGTACATATAAAACCAGCAAAACCTATGACAGATAAGTAGCAGATACATTGCCATCGAAATCCAAGAACTCTGTCATATATCCCTCATGTTCTTTTCATAATCTTAAAGGGAGAGAGGGTGTCCATACAGTAAACTTACAACTTCACAAGACGTCTGTCATATATCCCTCATGTTCTTTTCATAATCTTAAGGGAGAGAGGGTGTCCATTCAGTAAACTTACAACTTCACGTCTGTCATATACACCTCATGTTCGTTTCATAATCTCAAGGGAGAGAGGGAGTCCATTTGGTTTTGCCCTTGCTCAACTCAAATATTTCATCATCATATAGATTAAAATTTTAAAATTTAAAAGAAATAGAATGGAGATTCGCGTAATCTTTCCCAAATTCCAATGTCCAGATGATCATCGTGTCCACGAAAGCCATTACATCCACATTTACCCACAACATTTTCTTTTCCATCTTATCAAAACAAGAAAATGAATTTACCATTATCAATATCACCCTTAGTTAACGCTAAACCATAGAATATGGTAAAAAGATATGATCCCCTCCCCATGGTTAAGTGTATATGGAGACAAAATGACGTGTAGCAAACTAGCAATTACCCTTCCTTCCTTCTTGGCGTATTCGTAAAAGTATCCTCATCCCCTTTTAAAAACGTGATAGATTTACAGGTAAAGAGAAACCTCTCGTCGGCTCTCTCTCTCTCTCTCTAATACACAATCATAATTCACTATTGTTCAGCGAATAAAAATTCCATCTTTTCTTTTTTTTTCCATTGCGTCTGCAATTCCCTTCTCTTATTAGCATACCCTTCTCGATTCTCTTTTTTCTTTCCTCTTTCTTTTTACTCTTAAAGACGTATATTTTACAGAACAGAACATCCGTTTCTGATCAAAAGTTGTTAAATTTGATACAATTTCTGCAGTGGAAACCGTATATTCCTCTTAATTTGTTGAGAGATGCATATGGGTTTTCAGCAATCAGGGGGCCTCATGATACGCAATCTCCATTTCTTACTCACTATGTCACGATCCGCGACGATCATAATGTACAGATGATAAAGTTGTTAAAGCATGTAGTTTTGATGTTCTGTTTTTCAATGGATACTCGTTTGCTTCCTCCTGTTGCCTATGTCGTGTGTGTATGTGAATTCTGCTGTCTGATGATGGTTTCTTTTTGATCTGGGTGTGAATGAAAATGACCCCATAAGTTTTTGGCTACTGAAGTGTGGGTAAAAGGAATCATGCCCTCTTTCTTTGTTTTCAATGGTGGACGTTGATTTTGCTTGTTTGCTTTCCTTTTCGATTGAGTCAACACGAGTTTTCGTGAGCCGCAACAAGTTTACGTAAACAGGAGTGTCTCTTTTGTATAATCACAATTCTTTGCTTTCTTGCTTTCTTTTGGGTGTGGAATATGCTCTCCAGGAGGCTGGGATTCTTCTGCTCAAAGTTTCCTTCTTTGGTGTGTTTGAATTTGTCACTGGTTATCAGTTCCGTGCACAATGATCTTTCCATTTTGGGTCTTACTTAGTTAAATGATCTTGCATTTCCTTGGCGAGCTCTGATAATGGATGATCCATTTTCACTTGAGCTTACCTACTTTGCCTTTATTATTGCTTGTTCAATCTAAATCTTATGTGCCTGTGTTAGAGTTGGTCTCACTTCTGTATGCTAGTTGATACCGTTTACAACCATTTACTTTTGCTAAGATAAGTTGGTAATTTATGATTTTCTGTCAAATAGGAGTTCTTATGATGATAATTTTTCTCTATAGGTTTCGAGATTGAGATTTGCTGACTGAGACATAGCATAGTCAAGGTAGATACTATTTCATCATAGATTCTCCTTCCTGTATTAAACTGATATGTAGCATTCAGTCTACTGTTGTTGTATTCTTTTATTGGGGGGACTAAATGTGGTAACTTTGTTGTCTTATGACTTGTCAGCTGTTTAGATCTCTTCTCTGCCAATTTAGGGCACTGCGATCACTGGGCAGTGCCCATGGATGCCACAACTAGTGAAACGTCTTCTTTACAATGCCATAACATAACTGACCAGCCCATTACTGCCATTGTTGTCCAATCTTTTGAACGAAATCAACGTCATTGTTTTGGGGAGTCAACCCCTGGAGAATTCCCGTTGGCTGCTAATCCATCTATTGCCCTTCATATCCTCACTGCTTGCAATTTGGATCCTCAAGATCTTGCAAAACTAGAGGCAAGTGCACATTTGCTTTACTGCTTGATGATGAAGCTCTATGTTACTCTTGGAATTGATAGTGCTGCTGATTTGATTTTGAATGTCGTTGTTGCAGGCAACATGTTCCTTCTTTCGCCAGCCTGCAAACTTTTCCCCTGACTTTACATTGTCCATATCAGAGCTTGCTGCTCTAGATATGTGCCATAAAAGGGCTATATTTAAGCCAATGACACCAGATGAATGTCAAGATTTGAAAGAAAGGTGCGGGGGCTCATGGAAACTGGTATTCAGATTCTTGCTGGCTGGAGAAACATGTTGCAGGAGGGAGAAATCCCAAGCAATAGCAGGACCTGGTCATAGCATTGCCGTTACATCAAATGGAGTAGTTTATTCTTTTGGCAATAATAGTTCAGGACAGCTTGGCCATAGCTCAACTGAAGAGGAATGGCGTCCTCGCCAAATCAGGTTGCTAATTCTATGATCACTACTTAGACCAGAAATTTTACATTGCAGGAAAAGCAAAGGGAGATACTTGTCTGGAAGAAGTTAATGGGACTTCACTATAATGCAGATCACTGCAAGGCATTCGAATTATACAAGCAGCTACTGGCCCTGGCAGGACAATGCTGATTAGTGATGCTGGGCAGGTGTATGCCTTTGGAAAGGATTCATTTGGCGAGGCTGAATATGGAGTTCAAGGAAGTAAAATGTCTACAACGCCACAGTTAGTTGTGTCATTGAAAAACATATTTGTGGTGCAAGCTGCAATAGGAAATTTCTTTACTGCTGTCTTATCCAGGGAAGGCAGGGTTTACACATTTTCTTGGGGCAACAAAGGCAAACTTGGTCACTCGACTGAGCCAAATGATGTGGAACCTCGTCCTCTGTTGGGCGCACTTGAAAATATACCAGTAGTACAACTTGCAGCTGGATACTGCTACCTACTAGCCCTGGCTTGTCAACCAAATGGCATGTGAGTTGCTTCAATTTTGAACTTAAGGCAGTAGTGAAGGTGATGTTTAACTGAGAAAAATTGAAAATTTTCAAAACAAAAGGAACTGTTTACAGGCGTTACAATAAGAGTTGGTGGTTGAGCCTGTTATTAGTTTTTAACTTGGTTGAGATTTCAAAAATTGGTAAGATTGGAACTTGTTGCAAATTGCTTTCTGTAATTTCTTTTTTTCATTGGTTGTAGCAAGTATTTCATATCCGTAACATCCAAGTACTGCCACATAAACTTCCTTATTTTCATGTGAATGAATTGACTCCATCAAGTTATTCAGCTAGTTGCAATCCCTTTTGATTTGTAGCAGGTCTGTATACTCTGTTGGATGTGGATTGGGTGGGAAGCTTGGGCATGGATCAAGAACTGATGAGAAGTATCCTCGATTGATTGAACAATTTCAGGCATTGAATCTTCAGCCAGTGGTAGTTGCTGCTGGTGCTTGGCATGCTGCCGTAGTAGGGCGAGATGGACGGGTATGCACTTGGGGATGGGGCCGCCATGGATGTTTGGGCCATGGAAATGAAGAATGTGAGTCAGTTCCCAAGGTGGTAGAAGCGTTGAGTAAAGTTAAAGCAGTTCATGTTGCTACAGGAGATTACACTACCTTTGTGGTTTCTGAGGATGGTGATGTATATTCATTTGGTTGTGGCGAGTCAGCCAGTCTTGGACATAACACTGCTGCAGCAGCAGCTATTGCTGACGGACAGGTCTGCTTGTGATTCCTAGTTTTCTGCTTTCCTCTGTTAATTTTCCCTGAAAGTAAACCACTTTTGGCTTAAGCCAAGTAGTTTAACTCTAATAGAATGCAAATTTAAGAAGTTAATTGAAAAGTCTCCCACATTTCTCTGTTCAGTTGGCTGTCCCTTTATTTGTTAGTAATACCACTTTTTTCTAGCTCTTTTTCACAACTGTTCTACTGAGATTTTAGCCAGTATCCATTTGGAGTTCTCTGCCTCATTATTCCATCACGTGATAATTTGTTGGTCAACTTTATGGTTGTTATGTCACCATTGATAAGCACTTATGTCCTGTCGTTATGGTTACTCTGACATGAGAGGTCTATATGCACAGGAGTTGCTATTGTACTTTTTTAAGGTTTTAGTGTCAGTCCTGAGAAGTGTGACTGTTTGCTTTGCCTGGCAACGATGGCTCAGAAGATCAAATAACGTCTGTCTTCATTTCTCAGGAAAACAGACATTCCAATGTTTTAAGCCCAGAGTTGGTAACATCCCTGAAAGAAGTCAATGAGAGAGTAGTGCAGGTCAGCCCCACCAACTCCATATACTGGAATGCACATACACTTGCTCTTACTGAATCAGGAAAACTATATGCATTTGGTGCCGGAGACAAGGGACAGCTTGGCTTAGAACTCTTGAACAACCAGACCGAGAGAGGCAATCCAGAAAGGGTTGACATTGATCTAAGTTAGAATGGCAGTGGTCTTTTACCACTCAAATCTCACACAACATGCACAAAATAACTGAAAATCCTCCACTCAATTTGGTGTTTAGATTTCTTTTGTTTATTCTGTACATAGGAAACAGAAAGAAAACTCAAGATTTAAGCCTTAGGTAGTGAGGTCCGAATCTGATAAAATCCGTGGTTGGATCACCAGGAAGTGGGATTTAAGCTTTAGACCTTTTAAGCTGTTAATAGTTCATACATTTGTCAAGCTTCAGTAATAACTTCTCTGTGACCTTTTCGGCTGTCTGGGAACGAGTTAAATTTAATGAGTCCAGATCTTCTGTTTAATATTATGGTATCTTATTGTGTCTAATAAATCTCAGGCATTTATTTATGTGGATTCTGTATGGGATCCGCATGAGACCTGCATGGGGCCTATAAAATAAATGGTTGAGATTTTATGAGACAGAATAAGACAGAGTAAAATTGAACAGAAGATCTAGATTCAAATCTAACAAAACACCAAATCGCCTACATCCATAGGTTTGCTTGCCTGTGAACTACTGTAATTTGGTTTCTTGGACAGTTAATGTCAGTTGGGCTAGTGTGGTGATCTCTACTCCTAAAATTCCAGCTCATGGTTTGGGCTTTCGGTAATCAAAATAGAAAGAATACTATTGAGAGAAGAATTTCGACCAGGCAACGAATACGTGATTTTGCAAATAAGTTGTCCGATTTGATTACAATTTGGTTTTCTTTTTTAATTTTCATTTTAATTTTTTTATTACAACGGAAAAAAGAACATAAGGAGATCACATATGGCGGGGATACAAAATCCCGCCCGCATCTTGGTAAAGAAGCTCCTGGACGGCTACCGGAGGCACTCGAAGAATGTGCAATCCTGGCTCTAAGAAATGGACACAAGCCGCCAATCTGTCAGCGCATCGGTTCCCCTCCCACCCGACATGATGCAAAACAATCGCCCAGTCCCAGTGTAAGAGCCCCCGAATACCTGCAAGCAACAAAAAGTCCTCAGTCAGCACAGGCTGGGAAGAGGAAAGAATATTAATGACCTCGAGCGAGTCAACTTCAACGACAATGTTACGGTATCCCAGATCCTAAGTCAACGTGAGACCTGACTGGACCCCGTGAAGTTCGTCCGTGAAAGGGGAGTTGCGGCCGAAGCGTTGCTGGAATCCTCCGCACCAATGCCCATACCGATCGCAAATTAACCCACCAGCCGACGCCCGATCAACCCTGGGGAGGACTGTACCATCCGTATTCAACTTGACCCAACCCGCCAACGGCGGAGACCACCCACCGGAGTCCCCACAGGAATGGTGGGACTCGGGAAGACGCTGGATTCCATCATCCTGGCTTTGGAAATCCAATCAACATATGTCATAACCACGCTGCTACCAGTCTCCGGTCAAGTAAAGCCCTGCTCGAAAAGGCCCTTGTTCCGCTAGGTCCATAAGTACCAACAGGCCACTCCATAAATAATAGCCCACCCCACCTGGTGAAAAGGCAGCATCCTGGTAAGGTTGGAGAGGACCCATGGGCCTTCCTCCTGGCAGAAGAAGCCGTGCCCCAGCACATCCCGGGGAAACTGTTGCCAAAAGGTGCGCACGCGCAGGCAGTCACGCATCACATGGAGCGTGGTCTCCGCAAGCCCACAAAAAGGGCATCCGCTATCCATGGTAAGATGCCGGAGGACCCGTTGGCGATTCGTCAGAAGTTTACCATGCACCAAAAGCCACAAGAAAGCCCGGATCCGTTGAGGGTCAGCCCACTTCCAAACAACCTCCCAAACATTGGGCTGCGGGGCGACCTCGGGACGCTCCTGTAACTCGTAAGCCAAAGCAACCGTAAACCGCCCATGAGAGGTGGGTCCCCCGCGGAGCTGATCGGCCACCCCGTCGTCCAATGTGGGCCGGATGGAGGCAAGATCTAAGCAGACCGCCATCGGGAGATACTGTTGGAACTCAGCCCAGAACCAAGTGCCACGATGGTCCGTCTAGTCAGTCACCGTAGCAGTCAGCATAGTGTCAAGGACCCTCTCGGTCGCCAGATGGACCAACGGGCCCCAGTCTCCCACCCAGTTATCGAGCCAGAAGTGAATACGGCGGCCATTCCCCAGGACCCAACAACTACCGAGACGAACCAGCGGCCAGACGGCAGACAGGCTCCGCCAGACTATGGAAGCCCGGGACCTCGCAATAGTGGGAGGCAAATGTTGGGTATCCAACCGGTATTTTCCACAAAGCACCCGAACCCACAGAGTAGTAGGATTGACCAGCATCGACCAGCCTAATTTTGCAAGCAACGCATCATTCGTGGGGCGGAGACGTTTGAGGCCCAAGCCCCCGGTGGACTTCGGCTGGCAAATAGTGTCCCAGTTCACCAGATGGAGATGATGCTGAGAATCGGTGGAGCCCCAAATGAAAGCACACAAGAGTTTTTCGAGATCATCACAGAGCTGACGCAGGAGCCGAACCGTCTGCATCGTAAAAATGGGAAGAGTAGAGAGAACCGACTGGGCTAAGGTAACACGACCAGCCAGAGACAAAGACTTCGCACGCCAGCCGGCGAGCTTCGTTTGGGCCGTATCCAAAATATGCTGGAACGTGCGGCGAGAAACACGCCCATGAATCAACGGGACCCCGAGGTACCGGCCCAAGTTAGCGGTAGGGCTAATCCGAAGACCATGACTGAGCCGTCAAGCGGTCACAGGGGGCACATTCTGCGAAAAAAAGACCCGGGTCTTGGCGGGGCTCAGCTTCTAGCCGGAAGCCAAGCAGAAAGTCTGTAAGGTACTCGCAATCACCTGCGTCTGGGATTCCGCAGCTTCGGCAAAAAGGACCAGATCGTCGGCAAAGAAAAGGTGAGAAATGGGAGGCCCCATCCGACCAAGGCGGATGGCCTTCCAGCGGCCCTCAGTCACCGCCGTCGAAATAAGGTGACCAAGGCGTTCCATGCAGAGGACAAACAAATACAGGGAAAGCGGATCGCCTTGCCGAACACCCCTAGACGCCCGAAACGCGGGCGAGACTGTGCCTTGCCAAGCCACCTGAAAAGAAACCGTCGTGACACAGTTCATGATGACCCGGAGCAGGTTCGCAGGAATCCCGATCGCGATGAGAGTATCCTGGATAAACGGCCAATACGTGTAATTTACATCATGATTATTATAATTATCTTAACAATACGTGTAGAAAACTAGTTCATATAATAATCCATATTATTATTATTATTGAGATATTTTTGGCTAATATTATAAAATCAAGTAAATAATAAACATTAGCCGTTAACTAGTCAAATGTAATTTACATGGTGATTAAACTCAGCTAATAATTATATATATATTCTAATAATAGTATATATTCATAATATTATCAATTAAAGCTAGATTAAGAAATTTTACAATTAACAATTATTATACAATCATAATAAATATTATTATACATTTTAGTATTAAATATTTTGTGATTACAATGCTATTTAACTATAATTCTTTTATCCTATATTTCGCACAATGGTGTAAATTAACAACTATTGTATATAGTGACACCCAAAACAGAACTGATGCTCAGAAGCACAACAGACTGACATAAAAGACTAAAGTTAAACTCTCACAGTTTACTAGAAAGGCCTACGATCGATACCTTGCAAGATAGCACAATATGCTCTTTATTGTATTCCTAAGCTATTTTTTGTGATTAAACAATTTGGGTGGGGAATACCATTTTGAGAAAATGATACTTCTATCATGTTTCGAAACTTATGGCACAAATTCTGTGAGCAATTTGGTACATGACCCTACAATGCCAAACATAGACAAGATCTTCTGTCTAATTTTATGGTGTCTTATTTTGTCTCGTAAACACGCGAGACCTATATAAATAAATGGCCGAGATTCATGAGACAAAATAAGATACCGTAAAATTAGACAAAAGATTTGGACTCCACCAATCGAGCCCTTCCATTCCACCAAAAAGGACATGAGCTTTTGCAGTAGCCGTGGTTTATTCTGTTACCGACAAATTCCTTCCCCAAGTAGCGAAACGTACCACATTCTCCCCATTCTCTGCAAGGTTACACTTACTCGTGAGGCTACAGTTTTTACTTGCTTTCTTAGATATTGAAGATGCGATGGTTAAAAAAAAAACGAAAGAAATCCATTTTTCTGACCCTCTTCTGCTCAATTCAAGAGCTATACTATTTTGAGATTCTACTCCTTATCTTTATGCTCCCTACAGCTCTTCTCATATTTTAGACAAGCATCCATGTTAGTCCCACAGGGAACCACCACTAGGGCCTGTTGGGACCATGTTCACTACCGACTAATGAACTGGGAAGGTTAGAAATTTGAGGTAGGCAACTGAAATGCCGATAATGGAATTCGTACATGATGATCTTATCCAGTGTAAGAAGCACTAGATAATAATTCACCAAAAAGTACGTGCGTGATGCATTAAATTATTGGTTACGAAACTAAGGGCTAAGAAGCAATCTAACGATGACATAGCAATGCCAACGAAAGAAAGTTTAGTGGATGGGAATGTTACTGAAGAAGAATTTTCCTGATTAAGAATCCCTGTATAACGAGAACAGGGGTTGGATATTGACTAAGAGGCTTACGAGGTCCCATTGGAGAAGAATGCAAGGGAACAAAGCTCACATGGAAGAACGTGCCTTGCCCGGCCAATGAAGACGATAGTTGATATTACGGACGTCCCATGTGGGCGATCAGTTCCAAGCCTTTCTGATTTCTTCGCCACACATTATTCACTTCCTGGAATAATAGGAAAAGGGGGAAAGGGAAAATTACATTGCGCATTAGGATTTCGGTGAACAGTAGGCCATATGAATATTGGTAGCTTACTGTATATCCTATTTGAATTTGGGCATAAGACAAGAATTTTACTAACGTATACCAAACAATTATAAGGTCACTCCTCCACTTTTCTATTTCGTATCTTGTTTGATTACAGGTTTACAGTCATGAAACATTTCAACAGATTGCATTGAAATCATGAGGTGTTAAGTTAATAATGTAGCGTAGTACCCTGCATGAAATGTATGAAATGCATTAATTGTTTTCCCTGGGTCAGTCTGCAACATCAGGGTAACACATGGTTGGTTGGACCTGTAATTCTGCAATCTTCAATTGTCTCGCAAACTTTGAATACCTAGCACAAACTTATGTACATGTATAGGCTATTTTCATTTATTTCAATACTTAAATTTTGTTTTGTGTTTACGCCCGTCTCCATTAATACGCTTCTGCATATACTATCTTCAGCTCCATGTAAAGAACTGCTTGAGAGTAGATGAATTTGGAAAAAAATTTAAGAAAGGTTTCTGCATAGCAATTTCAGAAAAGAGAAGAATTTGCCAAGAGAAAACAGTTTTCTCTGTTGCTGACAAAAGTAGCATTCAGAAAGTGTCGGTGCAAGGCTGATTTTAAATATTAATGCTAAGCTTGCTTGTCATTTCATCAAAAACAAATGCTCATGGTTTAGCGACAATTCTAAGACAGCTAGTTACTAAATACACAAATAGCATCGCTAATTGAACATAGACCTATAGGTTCAACAAGATTATATTAACTTTACTGATTTGTAACCCAATTAACACAGAGCAGGTGGACCACATTTTCATGTAATAAAGAAATTTCTTTTACTTATTTCTTCCCTTTATAAGGCTCCCGACTTGCTCGCACATTTCTGCTATCCTTGGAAGAGAGAGTAATGGCAAGTCCACTATGTCTCGTTGTCTATCTGCTTCTTCTGGCTCCAAATTTAATTTCTTCCTCACCAGTTCAAGACCCTGAAATAGTAGTAGAAGAAGTGCACAGGTTTAGACATACTTTGTTCTTGAAATCCATACTATAGTCAGTTCATTGTTTAGAACTCTTGGTGACACATTTTTGTTTTATTGTGTGTAGCAAAAGCATGAATGCCTCGAGGAGAAACTTGGGATTTCTTTCCTGTGGAACAGGAAACCCAATAGACGATTGCTGGAGATGTGACCCCAACTGGGAAAAGAACAGGCAGCGGCTAGCAGATTGTGGGATTGGTTTTGGCAAGCATGCTATTGGTGGAAGAGATGGTAGGATATACATTGTTACTGACCCTGGAGATGATGACCCTGTGAACCCCAAACCAGGAACCCTCAGGCATGCTGTTATACAAGATGAGCCTCTATGGATCATATTTCAACGTGACATGGTGATCAAACTCAAGCAAGAGCTCATTATGAACTCTTTTAAAACAATTGATGGAAGAGGAGCTAATGTACATATTGCTGGAGGTCCATGCATCACCATACAGTACGTGACCAACATTATAATCCACGGAATCAATATACATGATTGTAAGTCAGGAGGGAATGCTTATGTGAGGGACTCCCCTGGCCATTATGGGTGGAGGACTGTATCAGACGGCGACGGGGTATCAATCTTTGGAGGGAGTCATGTGTGGGTTGATCATTGCTCTTTGTCTAATTGCAATGATGGCTTGATTGATGCTATTCATGGATCCACAGCCATCACAATTTCTAACAATTACATGACCCATCATAACAAGGTCATGCTTCTAGGCCACAGTGACAGTTACACGCAAGATAAGAACATGCAGGTCACCATTGCCTTTAACCATTTTGGAGAAGGGCTTGTCCAGAGAATGCCAAGGTAAGGAAGTCTTGGCCATCAAAAAACCTTTTGTTGTTACCTAAACAAGTTTCCATGCAATAAGTTTTTAGGCAAAACGGATCACCATAAATCAACTTGATTTCCTCAAAGAAGGCCACGCTTCTGACTCTTTCTCAAACCCACATTTTCAGATGCAGGCACGGATATTTTCATGTGGTAAACAATGACTACACTCACTGGGAAATGTATGCAATTGGTGGCAGTGCTGGTCCCACAATCAATAGCCAAGGCAACAAATTTCTTGCACCAAATGACATATTCAACAAAGAGGTAAAATAAAAAATGAGGCAATCTTTTCATGACTCCATTTATTAACACAAGAAAGCAATCAACCCTGTTCTTGAGCATTGTTCAAAGAAGTAGAGAAAAAGATACGAACTTGCTACTTTTTTCAGATAACTAAACACGAGGATGCTCCAGAAAGCCAATGGAAGTACTGGAATTGGAGGTCTGAAGGAGACTTAATGTTGAATGGTGCATTCTTCACAGCTTCAGGAGTTGGAGCTTCCTCAAGCTACGCCAAAGCGTCGAGCTTAGGTGCAAGACCATCTTCGCTGGTTAGCTCCATAACTGCAGGAGCAGGAACACTTACATGCAAGAAGGGTTCACGTTGCTGACCAATGGCTTTGCAAAGAAGCCCAGAGTTGGTCAACCAATGAACTAAAAATAAGGCCCGGCCGACTCAATTGTATAATCTCTTCAAATTTGTTATATCGATGTTTACACTACAAAGCTTAGAGGCAGTTTGTAAAAGACCCACCATCACATGAAGAAACAAAGTTAAGAGTCTTGACGGTGTTAGAAAAACAGAGTGCATTTAAATTCTATACTTGTCGCCGGTGACTGCCACTTTATATATACATATGTACAAACATACGCGTATACCGAGTCATTTACAGATAACGTTAAAAAATGTTTTTTTATCGAAGTTGTAAATTTGTACCAAATCCTCGTATCCGTTCTTTTAATTATATATAATTATAAAGGAATAAGTAACACTGGCCTGATAATCGACCACCAAAATGGCAACTCAAGACAAGTGCCAACTAAAGAAACAAATAAATAGTTACTCGTCCATAGAACCACAAGTTTGCAATCCGAAAACTAAAGAAAACCATATAAGTGCAACCGAGTAAAAGTAATCCAAACTGTAATAACTGCGGATCTTTTAAATTAACAAATAATCAACCACATGACAGTCAAGAACCCAAATCCAAATTCTATGAGCAAACAAGCTTGTATCAACTCAATTGTTTGTAGAGGCCAGATACAACAAAACCACGCGGATAGAAAGTCACCTAGAAACAATCTTGGTAAGGCTACATCATCTTTTCGCTGCAACTCAGTAATCAGAAGGAGAGATCACATCATCTATTTTCAGAATCATTTTCACAACTTGTGTTGCAAGTAAGATCTGCTGCTGCTTCCCTATCAAAGTCTCAAAGACGTTTTGTTCCCGCATGTCATTTGTACCAACATCATTGCAATCTATTCCGTAGTAAGGGTTATTCTCCTGCACATTTCAACTTAACCTCAAACCAAATTCACAAAAATTAATGGACATTTGCTACAAAACTCAGATTGCAGTCTTTGCTTAGATATCTCAAGTGACAATGCCACAATTTTGTGTTCATGCAGAATTGCAACTATTATATGCTATGTACCTTGATTTGCTGAGATTTTACAGCAGATAGTGTTTCAATGGGCTGAAGGCCACTGTTTTCTGCAAGTGCCATAGGGATGAAGTCTAGAGAATCGGCAAATGCTCTGATAGCATACTGTATACATAGAGGAAGAAAAAGCAATCAGCAACACTGAAACTAGTATTGACGTGCAGTGTGATTAAGAAAAGTTCCTACCTGCTCAACCCCCGGATATTTATCTGCAGCAGCCTCTACAGAAACTGAGCAAGAAATCTCTGCAGAGCCTCCACCATAGACGATAGAGTTGTTGCGGATGAGATTCCTTGCCACACACAATGCGTCATGGATGCTCCGTTTTGTCTCTTCTATCATCATTTTGTTACCTAATACAGCATGAACCATTCCAAATCATGAAAACTTCCATCTTGCACTCATATTTTCAGTGGCATTGAAAACCAATATCTTAAGGCATAATGATGAAAGTGATTAACTTCAACACAAAATGAGGATATATTATGCATTAATATGCTATGGAAAGCTACTACGAAGATGCATGCATCACATTATATATGCAGAAAACAAGAAAGTTTACTATGATTATAGTGTGGCGACCTCCTATAGATGTTATATATCACTCATTGGTTCAGACAACAATCTGACTTTTCCTAAATGAAAGGAAGAACCTACAGTAACTATTACTGATCATGGAAAGGAAGAAACAAAAATCAAACAAAATAACTAGCTGACTAAAGATTACACAAAAAAATGTAAATGTACCTCCACGAATAAATATGGTTACGGCCCTTGAATTGGCACAGTGCTCAATGTATAACATCTTATCTTTTGTGGTGCCAAAGGACTTTTCTCGAACTAAACCAGCCTGCAATATGTAAAAGGCAATGCAGGAGATCAATGGCAAAGTAACTTCCCTTAAAATATAAGGACATAGAGGACCATTTGAGTGAATCCAACAGACAGATGAAAAGGAAAAATTGTAACTCCTAGAAACTCAAGTATACAGAAAACTTAGCTACGAGAAATTGTTAATGTCACAAGATCAAGAATATACAACAGTCTACCAAATGAAAGTGTGTGGAAATAGAGAGAGAACAAAAAAAAATGAATGGGTCAGACTCAAAGATTACCCTTCCTAGCTTTTCTGGTGTCAACTCCTGAAACCTTGGTACTATTCTTCCACCTACAAAGACAAGAATCATATGTAGCAAGCAATCACTTTGTTTCAAATAACAGCTATAATTTACGTTAAAAAGCTTTGCCAGACAGACAGGAAAATTATAAACATGCCAAAAAGATAATAGAAACCTGTGGCTATTGCTATTAGCTCTAGCTCCACACCACCAACCCATCGTACAGCAGGTAAGTTCCTGTGCATCAACAAATGATTTGCCTCGTCATCAAATCCCCACTGACAGATGACCAGCGTAGCACCAACATCCTGTAAGTCAGTTTAGGACAAAGAAGTATGTAAAGACCACCAGTTTTAAGGACAAGGAGAAATGGAAGACCTAGCTGACAAATCTGAAATGATTCCAAGAATAATGGTAAAATGCAAAGCAACTCCCCTTCACTTCCCATGAAATCCAATTAGGACACAAGCCAGGCAAAGATAAAGGGTATTTTAAATGGTATAACTAAAACAAGATTAGAATCCATGTGAAAAGGAAGGGACCTAAGGTCTTGTCAAGGGAGCTAAGATAATGTCAACGTAATATTTGTTGACACAATACTTCTAGCCCACCTTGCATTTCTGAACCATGTCGTCGAAATATTGCTGCTCTTGCTTGCGTAAAGTCTGAAACTTTTCCACTGTGTCAATGTCAACTTTATGCTTAGTCTTTGGCTTAGGTGGTTCAAAGGGGCAAGTCAATATGGCAATTTTTGCATCTTCAATTTGTTTTGGCATCTGTGGATGACTCATATCTTTGTCAACAACTATTCCATATATGAGTTCTGTATCTTCAAGTTTGCCACCTACTTTTCCATCAACTTTAATCAAATCTAGATTAACATCCTTCCTCTCTAAGTCTGCTACAGCAAGGACTGCTTTAACAGCAATCTCAGCCAAACTACGCTTGCAACGATTAACACTACAAACAAAAGAACATGTCACATTGGTGTCAATGAATTACACATAAAAGGTCTTCCCAGTACTGGGAAAGAGAGCAAAAGAACTTACATTTTAGATGATAAAGTTGTCATGCAAGTTTGAACTAAGGGCTCTATATTGGTGACCCCAAAATCAAACTTCTGAGCAATGTGGTCCAAATGTTGAACAGCAATCTTAGAAGCCATCTCATAGCCCTCAGCAATACGGGTGGGATGAATTCCACGTTCTAGCAACTTCTCAGCCTGCTCTAATAGCGCACCAGCCATAACAACAACACCAGTGGTGCCATCACCAATTTCGTAATCCTGACTTCGAGACAATTCAACCATCAGCTTAGCAATCTGGTTGTCCACGTCCATCTGCTCCAAGATTGTAGCACCATCATTTGCTGACGACAAAAGTTTTTTAAAAAATCAATCTCACTTCTCTAATTTTAGTCCATATAATAATAAAGCACACAAAACAAAGAGAAAATGTAACACCCACAACCAGTGTTAAATAAAAATAAAACCCTTGCACTTCACCAGCGATCAAAACTCTAACTTTCAAGTCAAAAACAGAGAATGCTCATCGATCTTCAAATTTAAAGTTGTAATTTTCCAAACCCAATTCACAATACAAGCAAAGTTTGAGTCTTTAAGTTCCTTAAGAGTGTATTTGGCAAGTAAAGCCACAAAGATCCTCATCAGCCAAACAACTACATTCAAAAAACGCATTTTAAAATGAAGAAGGACAGACTGATGGTGACGTCCCCGTCTGGACTCTGAAGCATCTTGTCCATGCCCTTAGGGCCGATAGAAGTGCGGAGGATGCGAGCCACCGCTTTGCCAGCGGAAATGTTGGCTTTTTGAGCATCGAGCCCTCTGAGGCGGGTCTTTTGCTCTTGTTCCTTCAATATTATGAAGGGTCTCCCGAACTCGTCGAACGCTAACGCCATTTGTGCTCTGAGAAGAGTTTAGAAACCCCTCTCTCTCTCACTCTAAGAAGCTATATAGTGTCCGTAATGTCACAGTGAGTAAGTTCTCGCGGGTGCTTTTCAAAAAGCCCTAGCCCACAGATCCAATAGACAATAAAGGTGAGAGGTAATATTTTGTTCATAATGTTTTAGTAAGTGTATCAAAATTACAAAATCTTCTTGATTGAAAAATTACATTTAATAATTAAAAAATTGCATTATTTGACTCAAAATTTGCATAATATTATATTAACCAAGAAATGCATTTAGAGGGAGAATGAGTAGATTGTAAGTATTAGTTGTCTCATGGTGGAAGGAAATTAATATAAGAAGTTGTAACTTATGGTAAGAGAGACTGTGGGAGTGACTTTTATGATTAAAAAGTTGTATCTAGTAACTGAAATGCATAATTGTATTATGATTTATGTGATGCAATGGTGATGTAATTTTTCAATCATATGATGTAACTTTTTGTCATTGGATTCAATTTTTATTCATAGGAGTTATCCTGTATTTGTTTTAGAAATTGAAAGTGTATTAAGATTCAACCCCAAAAAGAGAACTATAGAATTGTTAGAGGATCAACAAAATTTATTAAGATGATGAATCCATTATTGACTTACTCAACTATCTTGATATGATTCATACTATATCTAAATATCATTAGTTAAGCTACCTTAAATAGAATAGGTTATAAATAATATCAAAACATAGTGATCCTCATTTGAGATATTTCGATAATGATCAATTATACAATCGTTATAATGAAGACATTCATAAATACACAAGTTATCTTTCATTTTAGATCTTTAATATCAGTCCAGAACTTATTATCTAATAAATACATTCAAATTTGTTTAATTATCTCGATGCTTTAATTTTTGAGATTAATTATTTTCTTCTTAAAAAATATAACGTGTTATTTTTATTGTTCTATTAATATTGCACCTTAATAAAATTATAACTAAGAATAATACTTAATTATAATTTCAACATCATAATGTCAATTGCACATAAAGTAATTCAAATATTTTATTTTAGTATCAATTATTAAATATAATTAACAACATTATATAAAGATAAATAATATCATTATTAATTAAATAAATAATATCACACATAAATTTCAACCAACAAATTGGCTAAGTATAAGGGCACAACCCAATCTAATACTATTATCATTAACTTCCCTATTTAATTTGGAACCAAAATTTCTATTTTGGTCATTTTTTTGGTTTGACTTTGCCTAAAATGCCTTAATGAAAAATATGATAATTCGTTCATATTAAACCTTAGATTATGTACTTTCTATTTTGAGTTTGCAACTGAGTAATGTTCTGACTATAAAACTGTACTGATTAGTATAAATTGTACAAGAAAAAAATACAAGACTAAAATGAGTTATAATATACTAGATATTTCTACCAAATTATAACATAAATCTTGGCTTATCTTGATTGTAGCAACTAGTATAAAGATTGAGGTTGGAATAATAGAAAACACAAGATCAAAATTGTAAAATAGGAAAAAAGTTGAAAAAGTGAAAACAAAAAAATATTTAAATACTTGTAAACATAAAATAATTTTAGATAATAGTTATTATGATTAAAAATAAAATATTTTATATTAATTTTAAAATGGAGCTATTGAGTTAAATTTTAAGATATATTTTCAATTTTAACCATAATAGGGAATCAAATTTTGATTATATTAAAATTAAGGAAATATTTTATTATTTAAAAATATCAATAATTATATTCATTATTATTTTTAGTAGCTGAACATTTACTATTGTTGAAAGTTGTTAAAAAAAGTGGCACACACTCCTAGTAAAACATAAGGGTAAATATGTAGCACCCCGCTCCCGACTGACCCGACCTCGACATCGAGGGGGATATCCGAGCCCGTGCCAGCGGAAGCGGCGTGCTAGAGCGGTCGGTCAGTCCGTTCGGTACAAATTTTTGGTTAAATTTTGCATCCGATCGGCACAAGCATGATATACAATCACAGTTACAAGGAATACTGCTCGGCCAAAATACAGTTCATTTATAATAATCCAATTCATTAATCATTTTCAGTAGCAGTGACAGTATCAGTGAGCTTAAAGCTCTGTATCAGTAACAGTATCAGTGTTGGCTACTTCGGTC
>JANKYE010000001.1:5735373-5745673 GCA_032467995.1 Erythroxylum dillonii | reverse complement strand
GTCTTGAAGAATACCCCGTTTGACACGGGAGTATATCTACTGTAGGCAAGTGAAGGATAGAGGTCGGGATCAGTTCGTGTCTGCATTAGTGTCTCATAAACTTGTATTCCAAGAAAACTCTGTCTTTTATAATGAGCCCAGTTTGGTTATGGCTTTTTGTTTATTAAATGATTGTAAATTATTGTTGAATGCTTGTAATAACTAAAAATGATTGTATTAACTGTACATGCTTCCTTTTAACGTGGGCTCAAATTGTTTACTGTTTTCCGCGTACATGAGAGTAATGAAAAAGCAAATGGCTTAGATTGAATGAATGTTTTTTTTTAAAAAATCGTATACTGAGTTTTGACCGACTGATGTAGAACGCCACCCTCACGGGACACAAACTCGGGTATCGCCAACGATATCGGGTTCGGGTCACACTGGAGTGGGGTGTTACATTTATCCTAGTATATAACTATCTCTATAACTGCAATAATGAATTTTCTACTCTATGGACATTTTAAGAATAGTATTTACCATTAATGCGCTAAAGAAAGGAGTTATCTCAAGTCATTAATCAATATAAATTAGAGGACATTCCATTAGTCAAACAAGACACATAATGCTTCTTCATGATTTATAAGTCTTATACCTTGGCAAAAGATGGCTTCATCTACACGCCTAACCAAGCACACCTCTGGCATACTTCTCTTGAATGGCCCAAGCATAAGGATATAGTTATGAAAAAAGTCTCAAGATGTTTTTATATAATCTTAATAATTTTCCTAAACATCATTCTCCTATTGTATGTACCTCTTTGGACATTATTTTGGAGACTTCATCCCTAGAGAACCTAGAATGCCAGAAATAAATTTTGAAGAAGAATGGATTGATCCTTCATTAGTTTTTGGTTTATCTTTTGAAGAACCTTCTCAACCTCTTCCTCTATACTTTCAAGAATCTCAAGATCCTTATGAAGATATGCCTATGTTCAACAAAGAAGATTATGAGCTTCTTTTCAAAATTATGCAGGCATCATAGATAGTGAAGAAGATTTATGTAACATCCCACCCTCGATGGGAAGGGTAGAATAGTAATTTGGAAATGGCTGAGAATGGTTAGGATTGATTTGATATATTCATGCATACTTTTACTTGTGAATAGTGAACTATTGCACATGAAAATAACTGTACATGCATTCATGACATTTCCCGGTATATGTGCCTAAATGTGATTTTGTTGTGAAAAATGTGGTTTTTGTGCTTGAAAAATTTATTGGAGTGATTTTTGTGTGTTTTACATTTTTGGGAAAATTTAGAAAATTTTTCTGGTATTTTTTGGGGAAACTTTCCGGACCGAAAAAATTGTCAGGTGGCGGACCGATTGGTTTCCGGTACTGAAAATTTCTGTCCAATGACACTGGATATTGAAGTAAATGATTTTTGGATTGTAATTAGAGCCATTGGAATTGGATGGATTAAAGATTAAAGTCTATTAGGGTTTCTTTTGGTAAATGACATTCAATGATTTTTGTCTTTTTCTCACTAATAACAAGTGTCCTACACTCCTTAAATGTTTTTGTCTTTGGTTGCATCATTAACAACACTTCCATACTTCCAAAATCTGATTTGAAAAAGTGAAAGGTATCTTCGTGGTTCATCATCCGAAACCTCCTCCTCCTTACTTCTTTGTTGTCAGGGCGCTACAATTTATCTCCATCCTACGAACCTATTTATTGAATGAACAAATAGGACCCTCCATTAAAATAAAATAGGCCTTTACTATGTACTATTAATGTATTACTGTACTATTATGTGTCCATTACCTACAATTATGTGCCTTTATAGAACTACATCTTGTGATAAATGTCAATGGCTCCACTAGGTTAAATTATTTATGTCTGGCAATGGCCCCACCTTGTTAAATTATTGTATTTTGTTTGTTTGTAACCTTTTATACCTATATAAGCAGTAAATTGCCTTCAACTGAGGCAACAGAGGAAAAAAAACACTAATGTTTCTTCATGACTTTTTTTTTGTTTGTTTGTAAAACACCCTTATTCTTACTTGAAAGCAAGTTACTTGTAGTTTTACTTTTCTAGGTTGAAATGAATATGGTTTACATTTGCTTCTATAAGACATAATACGCATCAAAAAATGTCAAAGAGCAAAGACCTAATAAGGCAATACTAAGAGATCACTCAAAGCTGAGATGGAGATCTTGAGATATTTACTACCTATTATAAGGGGGTTTGTTTTCTTATTTAACATACTGCGATTGATCGAATAAATTTACAATTTTTATATTTTATTAAATTTTTATATATGAAATTAAAAATTATTTAAAATAATATTTAATATTAATATCGTATCAAAATTGAAAACGATACTAAAAATAAGATATTCCTAACTTCTGCTTAGATAGTTTTTGAATCAAATTCACCCTCCACCTTGGTGGGCCAATTGGTAGGCCCAGTGTTCATTTCAAGACCGAATTTCCTGTTTCTGAAGAAAATTGATTGGAAACTTTACCTAAACGACATAAAATGTGAATCCGGCAAATCAAGTAAATAATAAGACAAGCAAAGTTAAGATGAAATGTCAGCTCAGAATTATTGGGCCATTCATTTCCTCGTAAGAAATAAAAGACTATTACCGTTTTTCAATTAAGCTTTTCGTGAGTACTAATTTCCTGTGCTCATAGTCTTCTAATGATATTATGACATCTGTCGTGGAATGATATGCTTAGTTTCCCCTTTCGATATAAAAAAGACAAAAAAAGAAAAGGGTTAGCAATAATTCATAACAGTGTTTTCAAATTCAGATCGGTCATCGAATCGAAAGTTTTACTGGTCATTAATTTGACCGGTGTTATTGGTCATTGGTTTGACCGGTTCAACCACCGGTCGAATCGGTGTGACGTCATAATTATACAATAATTAATAATATTAAAAATATTAAAAATACCAAAAAATATAAAAATAATAAAAAATTATCGGACCGGACCGGTTCGACCTGTCAATTGACCGGTTTTCACCAGTTCGAATTGGTTCAATTTAAAACCGGTTTTTTATGATTAATCGGACCAGATAACCGACCGGTCACCGATCGAACCGGCCAATCCGGTCCGATTTTTAAATCACTGACTCCGATGATTAGAAATCTAAATCTCTATTTTGAGTCCTTAACCCACTTTTCTCTTAAAACGTGTTTGCAATTTATCTATTCCACTACGTTCATAGTTTTTGTGTAAAGCAGCAATGGCTCCCAGGAAGTTATAAATGAACGCTGAACTTTATACATCTGTAGCTAACTAATAACTGTGTTGTCTTTTTTACTTTCATAAACGCAGCGAATGAAACTTGCTGTAATTTTTGTAACCTTGTGGTCTCTTGAACTAGTCTCTTCAATCTATATGCAGGTCTCATCTTTGGTTTGCAACAGGGGCAACTTGCTAGCGGAGGATTCATAATTTCCCTCGCTTATCGTCTCCTCCTTAGCCTTTCCCCACATCACAGCATAAAATCCACTCACAATTATGATTGCACCAAGCAAACTACAAGAAATTACAAGCAACAGTGAAAAATGGTGCCTATACTTGATTCAACTTCCTTAATGTATATGCGTGTACCTTCCAAGAGACACTGAATCCCCAAGAAAGATGGAATCCATAACGATGGCAAATATTAGTCCCAGAGGCTTGAACATGGTAACATAGAAAGGTCCTGTCTTGCTCACACACCATGAAGCTATGCTGTCACGAAATGGACCACCAACAGTTCCCTGCATGTTTTAGTAACAGACAATTTTTGTTCTTATATGCGTAAAATTATACCACGATTAGCTACACTTTGAGCTCCATTAAAAAAGCAAAAACCAAACGCGCGAAATTTCCAACTGACTGGAGGTGGAAGAAGTGGTCAGCTGTGTACTTACATTATATAAAATGGCAACCAATCCTATATCAGCTCTTAGCATCCAAGAACTTGTCTCTTCAGCTAAAATCAAAGAGACAGCTGCAGCAAGAATGGTTTTGAAGAAGAAGTAACAGAAGACAACTGAAAGAACTGCCGGAAACTCTTTGAGGATAAATGTCTGCAAAGTTTCAATGTGAACGAAATAGCTATAACACAAAGACCACATTTATAAATCACAATTCGAATTAATCTCTAATATCAAGAGATCATTCTATCAGAAACTTAAGTTGTTCTAACATTTATAGAGTTTAATTAATAATAAGCCAACCTGTAAAATGTACCAGGCAGAGTCCAAGAAAGCGAGAGCGGTGAGGAAAAGTCCTCCTATCGTCCACCGGAATTGGGATGTATAAAGAGATGGAAGCGAGGCGTCGGAGATATTCGAAAGTGTCGTCAGGAGCGTTGGACCCTTGTAGAATGTTGCCACGAACGCCCCAGAAATAGAAACAACTGTTCCCAAGGACTTAGCTATGCTGCTCTTGCTTCTCCAATCTACTTTCTCAAGCCTAATTAATCACGACCACTCCAGTAAAGGCATATTCAAGTTTGGCAACTGGGTTCATTCCAGTTTTCCAGTCATTTCTTCAAGGAAAACTCTAGTTTTATGCAGAAATTGTTTGTGCTAAACTTCAGGCCATTTATGGTTTTCAGGAAGCGCTAGTCGAAAGTTAAAGCATCAAATATAACCAAGGAGAAGAATGACCTGAAAAAGATAGCAAGCATGAACGTAAAAGCTGGAATGAGATTGAGCATGGCTGTTCCAAGTGCTGGAGAGCTGTACTGTATACCAACATAACTTAAAAATTGTGTAGCAGTTCTGCAATCCAAGAAAATAACATTAATAAAAAAGATGTCTCTGTGTCAATCTAAAGAAGTACGCATAAAATGCTATTGTCTATAAAGCATCTGAGTAAAGGAAGTACTGTCTTTAGACCAAAGTAGAAGGCTTCCTATGAATCCATACAAAAGTGCATGCAAGGAAAGATGGATGTTACAAACCCAATCACTGCAAGCAACAATAACTTGCAAAGGAGCCAGAAAGTAAGTGGAGGCCTTTCTGACCTGCCAACCATAGAATGCCAGAGAACTGTAAGGAAAAAGGAGCAGGAGTACAATCAATTCAGAGACGACTAATATAGGATTTATCAAGACCTGTGAACTATGAATGAACAAGGAAGAAGAACGAGGCTAGAGAGAGCGTCAGAGTAGACAATAAGCACATATTTGTCGATTCCCTGAGACATAGCTGCTTTGTTCACAACCAAGTTACTAACTTGAGAAAGAACCACAAACACCATTCCAAGAAATGGAAGTAGATCAGTGCACAGTCTCATTTTCACTTCCCTATTAGCCGACCCCAGGAACTGAAATGCTAACTTTACTCCGGCAGTAACATGAAAAATATCTTTTATTTTGGGATCAACACAGGAACTAAAGCTTGGGCTTTGGCTGTCATCAATCATCAATCAATGCTTTTTACAATAGTGAACCCATCAACAATCTCAGCATCCAAAAAAAGGAAATAAAAGTCTACTGAGGGACCAACGTCACCATGAAGGATCATCAGATGTCAAAAAAAGATTTCAACTTTCTTATCAATATCATATTAGATGACCTAAATGGGTGGCTTAATTCTAAATTTATGTAAAAGACGACATTATCATGGAAAATCTTTTCAGGAAGGAAATAGAGTTTTGAAGCTTTGAGAAAGCAAGAAAAAATTAAGTATAACCTAAATGGTAATAAGTTGAGTGCTTCTGTCTCTCTCAAGGTTACGATAGAAGCAAGATTTCTTCTCAATAATTTTCCGATTTCTTCTCAATAATTTTCCTACCCTCTCGTACGTTTGGTTCATCTACAAGAATACATAAGAAATAAGAGTCCAGATCTCCTGTTCAATATTATGGTGTCTTATTGTATCTAATAAATCTCATCCGTTTATTTATGTGGGTCCTACATGGGACCCAGATACGGCCCATAAAATAAATGGCTGAGATTTCATGAGACAGAATAAGACAGAGTAAAACTGGACAGAGGATCTGGTCTCAAGAAATAGAATAGTGATTCTTTAAGAATAGAATAGATGAAGAATATAATAGAATATGTATTATTTAGTTTAGTTTATTCATAAGAATTTTTAATGACAATGTAATGTGAATGTTTGATTTAAAAATATAAATTTAGAGTGACAAAGGAATAACTAACAAAAAAATCAAAATATCTATTAGTTTCTACTAACTATATTATTATTGATGTTGTTGTTATTGTTATTGTTGTTGTTGTTGTTGTTGTTATTATTATTATTATTATTATTATTATTATTATTATTATTATTATTATTATTATTATTATTATTATTATTATTATTTTGTGAATTCTTTAAGGATATTTTTGTCCAAAAAGTCCCCACTTTTATTCCCAACCCACTTGGAATAGATAAAAATACGAGAGAGGATGAGTTTACTTATTCCTCAAACTCAAAGAATAAGTAAACCCTTGGATTATATATTTTGTATGTTTTCTTTAACCAAACAAGAGAATAACCTATTACCAAGAATAGATTAGGAATGGAATGGTGATCCCAGTCAAATAAACACCCTTAGGGGGCATTTAGTTTGAGTATGAGTTTGAGAATGGGTATGGGTATAATAGTAGAAGGGAACTTGTATCATCAAAATGTTCGAAATTCTAGATGGTTAAAAAATCCTAGACTTTATTACGTAATGCCTTACAATAGAAAATGGGAAAGAAGTTACAGACCATACAATATACTAGACCAAAAGTGTATTTAACTTCTACATTTACAACAAAATATAAATTGAATCCTATTATTTTGAAGTATTCAAATTAAATCCTAACATTTTCAAAATGTTTAGAACATACTTAAATGGACATAAAAATTGATAGAGTTAGCTTCTTATTAGTTAATGTCACATCAATACTGACATAATATTATTTTTACATTTTTAAACAATAAGTCTTGCTTGTCACGTGGTAGTGAAAACTCACTTTTTATTTAAAAATACAAAATAATGCCATGTCAGTATTGACGTGACATTTAACTAATAGAAAGTTAATTCTGTTTAAATTTGTCATCCAGTTAGGATTTATTTTCACAACAACAAAGCTATCTTTTAGCTATACTTTTTTATCTCGTGAAATTTTACCGAATCGTCACTAAATGACTATCTTTTTGCGACGAGGTGAGAGATTTTACGATGATGTAACAATTTTGTTGCTAAATGTGGAGCGTTTGACAACAATTCCCTTAATTGTCGTTAAAAGTTAGACTTTTGGTGACAAATTTAGAAATCGTCGCCAAAAGTTGATAATAAAGATTTTAAATCTTATGGATTTCTTAGGAAATTTTGAGGAATTTTTATGTGTGGTACTAATCTTAAAATTAATAAAGTAAAAAGATAATTGTGCTTAGTAATCCTATGCTTAACTATAATTGACATTTATATGATTTTTCATATTTTTTCATTTGCCTTTACAAATTTTCTTAAATAGCTAATACATTCAAGCTCTATAAATTTGTTTAAATATATGGATTTATATACAAATGATTCTTTAATGACACCTATTGTACATACTACTACATCTCCGTTCATACAAATATTACATAAAGATAGAGTGGAGCATCTAAAAATTATAAAATGTTTTCAAAGTTTTAAACATATTGTTGAAAAACACATGGTAGGTAACTTAAATTTTAAAAAGTAAATATTTTTTGATATAAAAAGATAAACATAAATAAAATTTTCATATTAATAAGATCATAATATAATACATTGAAGTTGACTACTATTCTTAATCATTAATATTTATTAACAATAAAATAATAATACATATAAATATTGAAATATGGTAAGCAATATAATATAATGATACATGGTAAGTAGTATAAGGTTTTAATTAGAAGTTTAACAATTCTTGAAGACAAAATAAAAAATCATGCATATTCCATCAAAAAGGAAACGAAATAATTATTTTTCTGAATTCCAAGTGACACGAGACTCAATAGAAAAGGTAAAGGAGTTCCTTATGTCAGGATTTCCAAGAAGAGTCCTTGCACGTTCGAAGGCATCAATTGAAATATTTAAAGATCTTTCCCCAGATGTTGGTTTATTAACACCCTCTTTTAACAGCTTATTGGCTTTAACTAAATTAGTAGAAGATACAGTGAACGAATCCTCATATGCAATATAGATCATTGAATTAGAAAAACAACTTGCACTATGTGTTTCGCCTAAGAAACAAAAAGTTATAGAACTTTAATAGCTAATTAAGTCAAACAGTATATGAAACACAAATTTGAGCACATGCATACCTGATTGAACAGACATAGTTTTTTGAATCGACGACTATTCCAAAATAATCAATTTCCCTAATCATATATTGACCATTGGGACGTTGTCATCGCCTCTATTTTCATCTATGTTCTTTTGAAGATTTAAGGAAGTTTTACACAACACATAGTATATATAATCAAACATTCATCTGATAGCTTCCTAATAGAAAATAAGATACGGATAGTAAAGAAAGAGAGGCAATTCAAATGATACTAAAAACCTTGAAGAAGAAGATCAATCATGGAAGGTAAGGGATGATTAGACTTTGACGAGGAGATATGCTGTGAATTGATATATTCTTCATCAGGGAGAATTTTGCCACATTCTTCCTATTGGAGCTTATTTTTGCTATCCAAAACTAGTCTCCACATCGATGCGATGAAATAATGATAAAATTTTTATTCTGAAAAGTAAATTTAGCTTTAAATTCATTTTGTTTACTTAAATTCTTTTGACAATCAAATCTAATCAATTCTTAGGGGAGGAATGAAGTGGTCTAAAATTAAATGAAACTTTACCATATAAGTCAAAGCAACAAAAAGAATAGGTCATTCCTTTTTTGAAAACAGAATGAAGTACATAAACATCTCTTGCAAAAATTAAGTACTCTAATAGACCTTTCATTAGGAGGCTTCCCTCAAAGAAGCATGGAAAGTGGGAAAAAATGTCAACCCATACATAACAAACATACACCATCTTCTAAACACAAACACAAACAAAAACCCATACACCATAACTAGAACACAAAACCCACATAAACTTCATAAAGTAGCAGGAAAAAAAGAGCACAACACAAGCAGGTTTCTTAAAAAAAGAAAAGAAGAACAGTACCAACATAGGAGATGGCCACAATAAAGAAGACGACACTTCTTTGATGGTGAACCAAGAGGAAATATGTCGGCTAGCACAAAAACGAAGAGAGCTTTGTTTTGGTGTTAATAACCTAGTAGAAAATGACGTCGTGTTATATTAATTCGGATGAAATGTACCATTTGGCGACAATTCAGAAAACTGTCACCAAATGGTGGCTGATTGAGCCCAAGTTTACATTATTAATTGGCTACATTTTCATAATTGTTTAAATACTTTATGACTCCTAATTGATGATTTTTGTGCTTAAATTGGTTCCTTATAGTGAGCTCATATGAATTGCAATTTGTTAGTAAAATTGTTGCAAATGGATATTAATTGTATCTTATTTTTCCTAAGGAAAATTGATACTGCAAATTGTTATTTTATATTGTAGGAGAAAAGGAGTAAAAAAGGATCAAAAGAGTAAACACTACATGAAGTCCTTAAGGCGCGTCGCGGCGTGAACTAGATGCCGCGGCGAAATGTAATTCCCACGTCGCGGCGCATCAACACACGATCGTACGTCGCAACGTCAACAATTCAACACGTTGTGGCGAGCAAGCCAAAGCACACGTCGGGACGAGAATTAATTCGCACGTCGCGACGTACAGACGGGTATTCGAACTTTAAATGGAAAGATCACTCATTGTACCGGCCCGACCCGTGAACCATCCTTTAAATATTGCCGAATTAGGTTAGGACGGGGATCTTTTGGGCAATCGATATTCGGTAGCCAGGGAGAGAGAACAAAGAGGGGCAAAGAGAGAGCATTCACTACACCACCTAGGGTTCCCTTCGAGGTTCCCTAAGGAAAATTTATGTATAAGTTTTATCTTCTATTTTCACCGCCGAAGTCCACCATGGATAGCTTGGATTCGTTGCGCGTTGTGAGGCTTCCGGTTGTTATGCGTAGCTAGGCATTTCTTTCCTCCGAAAGATGCAGAGATGACTGGAATTTATCGAGCTTCAAATGGGAGTAGCTTAATCCGTAGTTTAGCTATGATTTATAAATGCTTAGGTTTAGGGTTTGTAATTTGTAGTGAAACTACTTGATTATAGTTAAATGTTGGACATTTAATGTGTTGTTTGGATTAGTAGTTTACATTGTCACGTTTACCTACATTGTTATGAACAA
>JANKYE010000001.1:5703396-5713977 GCA_032467995.1 Erythroxylum dillonii | reverse complement strand
GAAAATGCATTGTCTTAGTTTCTCTTTAAGCTCGCTTGTACTGAAATTTTGAGTCTTAACCCTTAATATGGGGACGGGATGTTACAAATTTCAAGACTTATGCACGATTGTAGATGAACTTGGTCACCTCTTTTTTTTCTTTATGTACAATATTATCAATAATAGGAAACTATCTAGTATTTTCTATATTTTTCAACATTAGGTTTAATGTAAACACAAAAATGATTTAAACACTTACAATTTCACATTATATTTAGTGATAAGTATTTTCTCATAAATTCACATACTATTTTTTACTATATATTTAACTACCCATAAGATAAGGTGATGAATGTGTATTTACTACTCATAAGATAGGATTAATATTTGTAATATTATTTCCTGATGACAATAAGAAATAATATAAACATGCAAGCATTTAATTTTGTTAACTTACTTACATATATTAAATTATTTAATTATATATTAAATATTATATAAATGATTAATCAAATTTTAAATACTTTTTATATACAAAAAAAATTAATAAATTGTATGTTTCATATAAATTAGTTAACAATTTGATGAATTAAATTTGATCTCATTTCTATGATTATTAGAATAACAAATAATTTGACATGTTTTTAATATACAAAATTCATAATACTTAAATGTTCTTTCATAATTCATACACAATATTTCTTTGATCTCATTTCTTTATAAATTCAAAATGACTAAATGTTACTAAAATTGAACTATACACAATTCACACAAACAATTCCAAATTTCAAACCCAAATGATCTAATACGTATTTTATAAATCATTCACAAAACAAACATGAAAAGTAAACACGTGAAGATGATTGATTGGAATTAAAATGTAAAATTAAGGCACAAAGAGTCAAAATGAGCACCAACAAATTAACAATGGAAATCAAACAAAGAAGATTAGCCGAATATGATAAGCAGGATTTATCCTATCATCAAATGCTGACACGATTACTTTTGAGTTAATACAGTATCGGTCCTAAACTTTTGAAGGGTGGATTACTCTATCTCGAGTTATAATCATTAAATCATAAATCATAACCCTTAATTGAATTATGGAATTTGTAATCTCTCAATTAACAAAAAACCCATAAAACTGATCAAATCTTAAGCCCTCTAATAGACAACTAGGTCCTTACACGAGATCTCTTTTTGTCTAAATTCTTGATTTGATTGTTTGTGTGATCTATTAGATTATTTAACTCTCATTACCCAATATAATCTTTTTGCTATTGATCACTCTCTCGATTTGTTACCGAAGCATGCAAATACAACAAATAATCGCAACACCCGATGTATTAATATCAAAAGAAATCACATTAACATTTATTCAAGAATAAATCCCTAAAGAAGTTTAGAACATCATCATCAAACCCAAATTCATCACTATCAAATCCATCTTATACAATTTAAGAAAGAACAATAAAGGAGAAATGAAAAGTCACTTAGACTGGTCGGAATAGATCAGGAAGATGGCAGCACTGCAACCCCTTCTTCCCTTTCTTCCTTCCTCCTCCTTCTCTCTTCTTCTTCCTCTCTCCTTAGATCTTTCTCAAAGTGGCAGAGGTTGGAGCTCTCTTTAAGGTTATTTCTCTTTCTTTATATAGTATTTTCTATTTTAGGTAAACCCCAGGGTTTTTCGAGTCCAAAAGGTACCAAATGTCCCTTAATAAGTCGCATCAGGAGGCTGTCTGCATTGTCTATCATGCAAGCCACGATTGTGGCCTAAGATTTTGGCTCTCTATCACAATCATGGTAGAAGTAGCCACGATCATTGCAGAGCCTCCATGCTTCTATCATGATTGTGGCCTAAGGGCCTTGCTTCGGGTTTCCTTCGATTTCTCTCCATTCTTCGATATTTGATCCGAAACACTAACAAACACATCAAGGTACCTCAAATATACAAAATTTGATCTATTCACTAAGATCGGTAGGATTTATTAATCAACACATTATTTTTGTTACTTTTAATTGACATGAACCTAGACTTTTGATGTGAAGGAAAACATTTGTGATGAATGTCCCCCAGTTAATCAGCTAGGTCATGTTTCTATTAAACGGCTTGGTTGGAATGTCATTATAGTCTTTGGATGCAAAGGCAAACATTTGTGATGAATGTCCCCCAAATACTCAGCTACATCACATTCTTAACTGGCTACTAGATCTATTCATAACCCAATTTGTTTCACAAAGGGCCAGCGGAATAGTTATTTATTAAATAAACACATACATCTTTTTTTATTGCCTACCTTATTTCTTTAGCTGATCATTCTCATGAAAAGTACTAACAATGTTATTTATTCGATTGACCTAAAATTATAAATGTGGTAAATTCTAGAGTGAACGAACCAACATCATATCCTAATTAACATGCATTTTTATCTAAACAACCTAGAACACTAATTTCTTAAGCTAATAAAGTTTAGCAACCTAAAAGTCTATATGAGAAGGAAAAATAACATACAAGGTGGGAATCACAACAAATAGCAAGAAAAATATAAGAACAAAATAAAAATAAAAATAAAAAAGATAAAGGCTAGAGCATAAAAACCCGTCATGGCGATTGAGAGGGTAATGGCGTAGGAGTCTAAAACCAAATGCGATTGATGCCCATGATTAATGCCTTATTTTATAATTGCTTCAACGAAAGAAAAAAAAAGCAATCCAAACCATTCCATATCATTCAAAACTTATTTTTAGAATTTAGAAAACAAATCTAACTACACCTCAATTTCAATTTACCTACCAAATGTGCTAATTTATGATCATTAGCTTGACCTTGCATCCTTTAAAACTTATTTGGGATCAATTATATGTGACTTGCTTCCACTCGTGTTGCCTAATTTTAGCTTTGTAGTTTGTAAATAAGCTAAAAATTGCAAGATAATCAAAAGAGCAATAATGATAAAATTAAGAAAACCAATTAGGTTTAGTAATCTCCTTTTTACTAACAAAATGTCAATGAAATGGAAATAACAAAACTCCCTGAACCTTCTATTAAATCCAGCAGTTTGTGTTGTAAGAAGGTGATCTGTTCTTGTTCATCTTCAGTCACCCTCACCTTTCCTTCCACTTCCACTTTATAAATAGAGACACTCATATATGCTTCAAGCTCTATGTTTGTTGTCATCTGTTCTTCTTCTTCTTTCTCCTTCAAATATTCGATCACTTTAATTTTCCTCATTGAGGATGTAGGAGGAATGTATGGAGGGTCCTCATTCTTTTCTTCATCCTTTTTATTATTCTCTTAGTCTTCCATAAGGTGGGATTCAGCTTGTTTTTTCGCTGGTGCTTCTAGCTCTTTCCCACTCCTCAGTGTGATAACCTTACATAGCACTCTTGGATGTACTTTTATATTGCTTATAAAGTTTTCCACACTTCTCTTACAAAATCCACGAGAAAGTTGTCTCATTTGAATCTCTAGGTTGTGAATAGAAGAGACATGGTCTTCTGTTACTTGCTCAAACTTCTCCTCCAATCTTGCAACATCCCACTACCATAGGGTACATACCCAAACTTTCAGGAACATAAACTATGATAATGGTATGTTAGAGCAAAACAATTCCAACTTACACATGGCATCACCTAACATCATTTAAAAGTAAGCAAATTTTAAAACCATTCATTGCATTAATCCACAAAATTTACACTATTTTCTTTGGACAAATATTTACATAACCTCATACAGGTTCTAACAAAAACTACAAAATACAAGACACAATACTCCTGGGGCCAGCTGACAGACCTCTGAGCCATAACAAAATCTAAAGGGTCCTTTAGTCCTGTCTAAAGAACTAGATCTCCTGTCTCGTACCTGAAAAATCATGTTGCAATTTTTATGAATTTTGCGAACTCAAAGAGTGAACCATTATTGATGATTTCACCAGATCACAAACATATAATACTTATTTCACAGACACTCATTCAGATCATAACACATTCCAGATGTTCACACAATATGGTATATCATAAAATCACATAGTTCACATTGCTAAGTATAGTAAATGAATCACATCAATTTATCACTCATTTAGCTTTGCAAATCATTCAATAAATTTCAGTCTTATAATGTTATATGCATGAACTCACATTCTTTCTTATTGTTGTGACCGAGCGCCTATCACAAACTTATGCAAATACCGGCCCATAAGGCTTAGTCAAACAGGATCACGGAGCATAGCTCTACGTGTAAAATCAGGAATCACGGAGCAAAGCTCTATATAGAAGCGCTTCATACTGGCAACTCAAGTCACAACACCTTTATCTGAGCATGCATTTTTTTAAATGCAACAAATTCTGAATATCTCAGATATCACAATCTTATATAAATGCTCAGACAAGATTTCACAGTCATCGGACCTAAGTCCGACATTCAACTTTTGTTGAGAATCAAATGTCAAATTCATATCAAATCAAAACACTCCCAATACATGCCCAACTATTAAACTCCTCGGACCTCAGGTCCGGAATCCAGAAACAACTCACAAACAGTTCAATAATATTAGAAGTTTAACAAATCAAATTAAATTTAAATTAAATCAATCCTAGGAAATCATCTAGGTTGACTCACAGAACACTCCAAAAAGCTATTGCCTAGATGGTCCAGCAATGTCCATCTGACGCCCGATGTGCTCCTCTATAACATACACAACACATTCACAAATATCACAATTTTGCTCAAATGTACAAGTATTCTTTTATGCACATGTACTTATATAAAATATGCACAATGTATGTTCAATGATAATCCTGGGTATCTTATTGGAATTCTCATTATCAAATCCATCAGATATCAAAGCCCTCATTAATATCATTTGTATTTATAATTTGGACCATAATAAAACAATGTGAAATCCATTATATAACTTAATTGACTACTTTAGATTTCTACCCACATGATTTCGGGTCAACTTTGCATAATTAATCTAATAGGGTATATGACAAAATTAGGCAATAGTTCCTTCCGGATATTATTCTAAAGTGTCTTAAGTTTCTAATGACTCCAAGATCATCCAATTTGATTCCGTATTCAATGAGTTATGCACAAAATACCACAGACTGTGCATATTGGAACTTTTGGCTAGTACATGATCATACCTCTAATTGTACAACTCATATCTTTCAGCTCAGATATCCAAAAATTACAAACTTTATACTAATTTAAAGCTAAGAGAATAAGCTACAACTTTGGTGAAGACAACTCAGCCTAATTCGGCGCACATCAATACAGTTTATTCAATAACCACATGACATGATTTCTGTCCCTGGTAATGCTACAGCCTAACCTAAAACTCAGTTTCATGCCAATTTTGAAAGTCTTAGAGATAGAATTAAAATTCAACTTCTTCAAGAAAGTTGTAGAATTATGTATCTAATTTAATCTGAACTAAGAAACAACTGATTTGGAAATCTACAAATCAAGTTATAATCAGAATACCAAAACATGTTCATGAAAATTTTCCAGTTCATAACATTCCAGCAAACTTCCACACTTAGAAAGCTCTAAATTTTTATGGAGAAAAAGAAAAATATCTTAAAAATCCATTGATCGAAGTTTCAAGTCATTTGAAGTTTGGATAAAAAAAGTTACAGTTAAAAGACTTAGGGCTGTTCAATGAAATACTCTAGTTTATAACCCATAAAGGTAAATCACCACCTTTCTTCTCTCTAGAATGCAGACTTCATCTTCTCCACCGAAAACTCTTTATTTTTTTCCACTTTTACACTTCATATCTACTACATCCATTACATAAACCAACTTTCCTACTCTCCTTTCACCTCAAAAACTCACAACAATTCAAAAAAACCAAGGTTCATACTTAATCATCAAAATCCAAAATCTCACCTTCACTTTCTCCCTCTACATTTACACATATACTACAAAAAAACAGAGCATGTGTTTATCAACTTTTCTGCACATATGGTTTTGCATGAGTTTTATCAACTTTTCTGCACATATGGTTTTGCATGAGTTTTAAAATCCAACAATAACCTCATCCAAATTTTCATTTCATCGTATAGTTTCATTCTTTTCATCTCAAATGCAAAATAAAATACAACACCCAAAAAAACTGAACATCACTCACGGTTTTTCATCACTTTCTACATCTTTTCTGCATTTTTTCTAACATCAATTTACAGCCCAAAAATGTTCACGTATGCGCCCATCCACAAACATGAAAACATCATCTCTTTGTCATTTATCCTTAATATAACCATGAAAATGAAAGCATAACTTGTTTCCAGCAAAAACTCCAATAGTAAGAGTAGACAAAGTTTTCAGTGGGTCAAGCAAACAACAAGAATCAATGATAAAATAATATATATGGACTAGTTTTGGTGATGTATAAGTAAGGAGAGTTTTTGTTTTTGTCAAAACCTTCACTGTGAATAAACAACAATAGAGGAGAAATTCATCGTGGCGTTTTGCATAGTTGAAATGTGTCACTATATAATGCTACCACTTGTCACAATTTAACTAGTCTATTTATTTTTCTTATTTCAATATTTTTCCTAGTCTAAAATACCTCAATTTTTTATAAATTTTCACAATATCCGAAATGTCTACAAAAATGCGGAATAAATTCTAATACACACCAAATTTAAATTTCAAGATAATTAATCCATAATTAACCAAAAAATTGTGAAATAATAACTATTATCAAATAAATTTTCAGCTTAAATAATTCACCAAAAATTTCAAAATATCCAAAATATACCAAATTTGTCAAATCAAAATTAATACACTCCAATTTAATCCACAATTTCTACTTATAAATCAAATTTACCCGAAAATGCCAATGAATGCATGTAAAATCATATGAATGTGCAAAATAAATGTGTATGTCACAATTAACTTATGCATGACGTGTATTTTTTTAATTTCACAATACTTTCTCATAAATTACTATTCTAGCCTTAACATGGGTATCGGGATGTTACAAGTCTCTTCTAGGCCTTTTCCATGTTCATAAGCTTATCTATGATCTTGTCCAATTTCGAATCTCGTGAACTAGACTCATCCTACTAAAATCCTAATAGGTCTTGATGTTCCACATGAGTCCTTACATTGTTAGGCCAATAGAAATCTAGGTAGTTATGTCCATCCAAATTATACGTGTACAAGGATGATAACTTCCCCAACCAAAATGTGCCTTATTGAAGTCTACAAAGGTCCTTTGCTCTCTATAATGTGTTTCCTCCATCATCGTTCTTTCTATCTCTTTTTGACATTTAAATTTCGCGAATTCCTCATTATTGCCTTGTGCTATCCAAACTAATGTGCCTTCTACTTTAGCCCAAGCTTCCTTCTCTTCTTTCTTTTTTTTTAAAAAAAAAAATCATATGATTGGGTACCACTATCATAAGAAAGAGTAATAATTTCTTAGACTAAAAGAATTAAACTAATCCTAATAACTCCTTGGCAACGACGCCAAAAACTTGTTGAGGCAAGTATTAATATATTTAAAACCCTCAAAATACTTCAAGAACACAGGTCGTTAGTGTAGTATTTAAGGTGTCGATCCCTCAAGAAGAAGTTGAACTAATCTAATTCTAATTTATCTACGGAATAAAGAATTATTGAAAAGAAATAAAAACTACATAAAAAAGTAAACATATGAAGATGATTGATTGGAATTAAAATGGAAAATTAACACACAAATAGTCAAAATAAGCATCACCAAATTAACAATGGAAATCACACAAGGAAGATTAGTCGAATATGAGAAGGGGGATTCATCATGTCATCAAATACTAACATGATTACTTTTGGGTTAATATGGTATCAGTCCTAAAATTTTGAAGGGTTTATTACTCTCTCTCAAGTTATAATCATTAAACACTAAATCATAACCCATAATTGAATTATAGAATTTGCAATCTCTCAATTAATAAAAAACTCACAAATCTAATCAGATTTTAAGCCCTCTAATAGACAACCGAATCCTCACACAAGATCCTTCTTCGTCTAAATTCCCAATTTGAATATTTGTGTGATCTATTAGATTGCCTAACTCTCATTACCCAATCTAATCATTTTGCTATTGATTCACTCTCTCGATTTGTTACCGAAGCATGCAAATGCAACAAATAATCACAACACCCAATTTATAAACATCAAAAGAAATCATATTAACATTTATTCAAGAATAAATCCATAAAGAAGTTTAGAACATCATCATCAAACTCAAATCCATCTTATACATTCAAAAGAAAGAGCAATAAAGGTGAAATGAAAAGTCACTTGGATTGGTTGGAATAGATCAGGAAGATGGCAGCACTGCAGCCCCTTCTTCTCTCTTCTTCTTCTTCCTTTCTCCTTGGATCTTTCTCAAAGTGGCAAAGGTTGGAACTCCCTTTAGGGTTATTTCTCTTTCTTTATATAGTATTTTCCATTTTAGTTAAACCTTTTCTCAAGTCCGAAAAGTCCCAAATGTCCCTTGATAAGTCACATTCGGGAGGCTGTTCGCACTGTTTGTCGCACAGGACACGATCGTGGCCCAAGATTTGGCGCTCTGTCATGATCGTGGTAAAAGGCCCATGATCGTGGGCCTAGGCCTTGCTCCGAATTTCCTCCAAATTCTCTTCGTTCTTCGATATTTGATACGAAACACTAACAAACACATTAAGGCACCTTAAATACACAAAAATTTAAGCTCAATGGCATGCTCTAACTTATAAAACACTCAAAAGACAAATGTCTAAATAAATAACACAATCCTAACCTAAGCATGCACTAATCATTCAATTTAATAACTAATCACATATTAAACTACCCATTAAAACATTATGCTACCTACCACTATCAGGCACTGGAGTGTGTGACAATGAGGTGGGTGGTGGGCAATGACGTTAATGTGGTGGTCGGTGACACTAAAAATATTTGGTGATTTAAAGAGTGAAGATGCGTGGAGAGAGAGGGGAGAGAGAGAGAGCAAAAGTGAGAGTGACTACCTGTTGGCTACTACTATTTTTATGTTTTTAGTTGTATGTTTTTCATTTTAGTTCTTAAACTTTTTAAATTTCAAATTAGTCACAAAATTGACCAATCTTTTGGGTATTGCTTGGTACTGGCTGGTACCAACCGGTACTTGTAACTAGTACAGTACCATTTTCTAGTTGGTACAAAACGGTACCCATAACTTTGTAATGATTAGTAATAACAACTTTAAATATCATCCACAAACACATGTGTACAATAACAGATTGATGATATAATTTTTTAAATTATTATTATTAAAACGTAATAATATTAAAATCAATTTTTACTAAGAAAATGGTGTATTAGTTAAATGATCATTTACAATTTATCATAGAAAATAATCAATTTTTGACAATCCATTATGTCACCATGTACTTTAATTTTATATTTATAACTTGATGTAAATAATATATTATACTTCTAGTTTTCATTATTTTTATCCTTAAATAACTTAATATGATGAATTCTATATGTTAATTCCTTAATACATAGATTATATTTATAATAAAATAAAGATAACTATAGTTAATATAAGAAAATGTAATTTAGTTTTTTAATGAAAATGGAAAGCAAGATATATTACATTTATAAGTTGTTAATACTCGAAAGACTATAAGAGAAGTTGTTAATTGTGTATATATGAAATTTATTTTAAAAAAAATTACTAAATGAACTACTTATTATAATATATAGTAATGACAAATTCATATAACATATTTATAAAAATAATAATAATAAAAGAGAGTAATGAGAATTAGAGACAAGTCTAATTTATAATTATTCAGTTAAATAATAAGGGTGTTTTGATATGAGTTAAGATTAATCTAATACTGGAATAAGCATTGTTTAGATATATGGATAGAGTTATTCCAAAGTTAGAATAAGTAGTATTTCGGTACAAGGATAAGAATATCCTAAATCTAGAATAAGGGTTGTTTGGGTATTAGAATAGGGTATCCAAACCTAATTTTGGGTTTGTTTGGATTTAGGATTAATTAATCTTAATAAATTTTGTTCCAAACATAAATTTTAAATTTTTTAAAATACAAAAAATTCCATAATTAAATTAACTAATTTTCTTAATATGATTAAGATTAATAATTAAATTGATTCCTCATTAATTTAATAAATTTAGTTTTTCAAATTGGAATTGATTAGTTTCAATTATATTGAAATTAATTAATTGGATTCCTTAAAATTAACAAAAGTGTTTTCTTAAGAAATCAAGAAAGGTGTTTCTTAGTTGTATTTATTTATTTTTATTTGATTGAGATAAATAAAATTTATAACATTATTGGTTTAGAGAACTGCTATTCAATTTATTTAGAGATTGTTTCCTTCTCTATATAATATGTTTCTTGATTTATTAGGAAAAGTATTTTTCTTGGTAATTTTGAAATGTGTTTTATTTATCAATTAAGAAAAAATGTGCTTTCTTTAATATTTTGAAAATATTTTTCTAATTTATTAAAGAGAGATTTTCCAATTAATTAAGAAATTAATCTCTAAATAAAATAATGTAAAGAACTTTCTAAATTAAATTAAATTTTTTTGAAAGTAGTTTCTTTTTA
>JANKYE010000001.1:5685058-5695959 GCA_032467995.1 Erythroxylum dillonii | reverse complement strand
CCTTGTTTAAGTAATATTTTACGTTTCGAACAATTTTGTTGTGATATCTCTGATAGGGAAAGGCTCGTAGGACCTGGGTGTAATGGGTAAGCCTATTGGCTTGGGTTAGTGCTTAGCCTTCCTCTCTGCGTTGATTTCATTGGTGTTTTTGTCCAAAAAAAAAAACATAGTGTTATTTTCACTCAGTCATTTTGTTCCCTTTGTAAGTGCAATTCTTGCTTATCTTTAATGAATGATGTTATTCTTTTTACATAGATGTGATCATCTCAATTTGATATTTCTATCAAAAATTATAATTAAAATATTAAATATTATTTTTGTCTAACTCTAGGTCGAACCATCATAGTTTTCTGTACCAATATCTCTCGATTCGATTCGCTAGCAGCTTCTTTCTTATGAAATATAGGTTTTTTCTTAAATTTTATTTTTTAATATTTCTATTAAAAATGAGCTGGCTTAAAATATTAAACAATGTTCAATTATGATACTAGATTAAACCAACATGCTTCTCTAAGTATTGTACATTGTAATAAAGGCTTCCTAACTCCTTTTTTAATATCAAAACTTAAACAAAACATTTCATAATCAACAAATAACTTTACAAACTTCAAGACTTGAAAAAATCATAGCTATTTTATTTAAATTGAATTAATAATTTATTTATTCAAAATGCATATACAGAGATTGAGAATGAGAGCGTCAAAGGCAATCGAATTCATCATCATAACTTCTTGTATACATTACTGATCACTTTTATGCCTAAACGGTCTTGTGACAAATTTGACTCCAATTCAATTTCACTACCTTCTTTAACCTTTAGCCATTGGCCCATCCAAGTAAAATTATTAAAGCAGATATGAAAAGGCCCATCCAAGTAAAATTATTAAAGCAGATATGAAACGGGTAGTAAAATTAATTTTCTAATTTTATGGAAACATTTAAATACTATCATTTTGTACTGGCTGCTATTGGGTGATACATTTCCTGACCTAAAAATAGTAGTTCTTATGATGATGTCATAATAAGAATAGATACCGGTTAATACTCACTTATATTTTCTGTGAAAAAATGCTGATTTTTTATAAGTCTACCTTTTAAAAAGGATGAGGATATCAATCTTACTAAAGTTACACATCAAAAAATGAACTCTAAAGAACTAAAACTCTCACAAGATGAGTGTGATATTCTTCTGCATTTATCACGTAGGAATAAAAAGCTTAAAAATTTTAAGGACTAAATTAAAAATAATAATTTTCAAGTTCTCACGAGCTATCTGTAACTCTTTCCCAAACTATCGTCTTTCCTTTCTTGTTTTAGTCTCCAGGTCTCCAGTCCAGCAGCACCGCGACACTGCCACCACCAGTTGTCTACAGTGACACTGCCAACTCTCTATCTTATCACTGTGACACTGCAACAGCGCCAAGTCTCCATCTCGTCACTATCAACGCTCCAACTCATCACGGTGACAATGCAACACCGTCAACTCATCATCGCGACATTGTCAACTCTCCGATGCGACACTGCCAACTCTCCAGCTCACGACCGCATCTCCTCACCTTTAACTCTTAGGTTGTGACTTGTTTGAGTTTTATGAGTTGTTGTGCTACATCTTTGTCACTTGTTTGAGTTGCTTGTGTATTGATACTTGTGGAAGTTAGTGAATAACAGAATAATGATGTTTGAACTCAATATAGATTAGAGGGACTTGTTGAAGTGTAATGAACAACTGGACACAATCAATTTGAGTTGCTGCTTCTTTTATTAAAATGGGAAATTGCTTCTTCAAGCAATTAGCGATACTTTAATTATTGTTCAGCAATATTATAAATTGTGTCAGAAGATAAAGGGATTGTTCAATTATACTCGTTAGTACCTATCCTCGAGTTGTTTGTATTGTTAATGCTTGATTTTTTTTTTTTTGTCTCATTTCTAACTTCACAGAGGCGAAAAACAGACCTTAAAAGAAGAATAGGAGATTATTTGTTTTCCCAAAATTTTAGTTTGCGTAAATGATGTAATGGAATTACATTAGGGAAATTCTAACTAATAGGAATCTTACTCAGAAAATGCTAACTTAGTAAGAACATTTTTAGAGTTCATATGTTCTAAATGAATTTTCGCACATTCAAACTAAATGATTATTTTATATTTGTAAGCAGTAATTGTACTTGCATTAGGCATATTGCAATTGATAATGAAACTAAGTTAGAAGAACACTTCATTTTGATATGCAGTTATTAAATTAATTTTGGCTTATTTATTTATTTATTTTTACAGATAAATGAAGGAAAGTTCAAATACTCTTAATAATTCAACTCTTTAGGTAAATTTGATGATTCAGTATGGACTCATGTTTTCCTAATGTAAAGAACTATACTACTTTTTGTATTGTAACAAATATTAGAAAGGTGGAGGAATCACTAGGTTAAAGAAAATTTTCGCTAGGATTAAATATGATGTGAAGCCTTGAAAGAAAGTTAGTCATATTGTAAAATGGCACATGAAAACTTTGCTTTAAAAGTATCATCATGAAAAAGATAGAAGACAAAGACTAAACTATAAAATTGGTAGTGGAAGTTCATTTAACACTGGTTAGGATGATTGTTGAATCATTAAAGGTAGTATTCCTATCTAACAAGAAGGGATTACTACAACTGATATAAGAAAAAGAAGAAAACAGGTGTCTAACTTTTTTTCTCTACAAATAACTCCTAAAGCTTAACCTTTAATTTTGAGTGCATTACAATCTAAAGAAATATCTTATAATATGGATATTGAAATGGCTATTTGGTTGTATAATGCAAGTGAATCAATCAATGCTACTTAGTGTAATTATTAGGGATGAGCATTATTCGGGCCTGCCCGATTACCTGGCCCGGCCCGAATTAATTCGGGTTAGGAAATTCTAAAATTCGGGTAATTCGGGCCGGCCCGGATGTTACCCGAATTATTTTTGGGCCGGAATGGGTAAGGAAAAAAAATTCGGGCCAGCCCGATTACCCGAATTAGGTTAAAAAAATGTGAAATAGGGTAATTAGGATAATTCGGGTAATTCGGGCCAGGATAATTCGGGTAAATCGGGTAATTCGAGCCAGGTAAATAGGTAATTCGGGTAAATCGGGTCGGGTAAGTTTGGGTAATTAAAAGTTCGGGTTCGGGCCGGGTAAGGCAAAAAAAATTCGGGTAATTCGGGCAGGGCCCGAACAGTGAAAATCCGGCCCGAATGCTCACCCCTAGTAATTATTACCTATTTATGGTAGATGTTATCGCCTTTTATGGTTTAGGATATATAAAGTTATTTCAATTAACGACTATAAAAGTAATTTTTTTAACAACTCTATTATAGTAATAAAAATTCATTTGAGTGAAAGAATAATGATGTGGTCAAATTATAAGTGCTCTATCATTTTTTATTGATAAAGCAAACACACGCAAGAAGGGTGTGAATTGTGTGTAACTTTAAAAAAATTCGTAAGTTACTTTCAGTTCGTATAAAGACAGATGCTTGTTAAAAATTAAAACAATAAGAGCCTATTAGACGATAGTAGCCTGTTAGCTAACATGACTTTACTAAAGTATAAGTCCCGTTGAAAAATAATAAAAAATAATGTGCCTGTTAAAATGAAAAGAACCATCAACAAGTTGAAAACAGAAGGAACCTATTATAAAAGTGAAGGAGCCTCTTGCTGAAATTTAAAAAAATATAATATAATGTGAAAATATAAAAGATAAGGAGAGAGAGAGAAGAAGGACGCAATAAATTTATACTGGTTCGACTTACAACCTAAGCCTATGTCTAGTTCCCAGTATCAAATGCAACTTGAGTGTTTCACTATAAAATCAAGTAGTATTTTGATGAGTCTCTCCAATCTCACAAGTTAATATTTTTCAAAGTTCTTTAACCTTCCACATTAGTAATATTTCACTGGCCTCTACAACCTCTCAAAATAAAAATGGGGTTTGCTCAATATAAGCTTCAATAATCTCTCTCAACAAAATTTCACTTTCTAACATATAAGAGAATTTTTACAAAGACATCCCTTTCAAGAATGTATATGCTTTTGATGAATTTTGATAATATAGCTTTGCAAGCTTCTGTATCGTTCAGTTGTATTTCATAGTTGCATTGACTCTTCCTTAAATAGGCATTTCTTTAATTAGTCGTTGCTTCACTTGCATCCTTAGTAAACTGGATTGATTTGAGTCTAAATAACTTTGATGTCATCTTTGCCAAAAATCTTCCAGTAATCACGGAGCTAATATATGACCTTCATAATTAGCAGTCCTTTCAGATAAACCATTTCTAATAAGATAAGTTCATAAAGAAGGTTTCTGTAAGAGAAAATATATTTTTTATAATTTTATTTCTTTTTTAGAATAAGACTGTTAATTGTACAAGGAAATAAATCCATTTGAATTTTTGAAATGTTATACAGTTATCATCAAAATCGTTAATCATAAACCTTGAACTAACAATCTCCCCCTCTTGATGATGACAAGCAATATTAAATATATTTTCAAAATTCAAAGAGATAATAGATTATTTCAAAAGATACCTATGATAATAGATTATTTTGAAAGATACCTGTGACTTTTATATATTAAGATATAATTAGAAGGAGCCTGTCTTCTAAGAAAGGAACTTATCATTATATATCACAGATTTTCACAAGTTCAACAGCAAAATCAATCATATATATAATTGAGGCAGCATTGAAAAATATGCATTAAGAAATATATCATCATATATGCAAAAATATATTCATATAAACTCTCCTCCTTTGTCATTATCAAAAAGAAATAGAGTATAGGGAGGAAGTGAAATAAGAAAAAAAAATTGAAATAGTCAGTGACGAGATTTCCTAAGGAGAATTTGCAAATCCAGGACTTGGTTTTGGACGCTGTCAATTTGTTCGCGCATTTGATCTTGATTAGAGTGAATGTCCCTCATTTGTTACAAAATCAGGTCATTCGTGTTTTGGAGTGGAATAAGAGTTTATTTTTGTGGGGTTGGACTCAAGATGCCTACAACTCTTTCTGACTTCTTTTCAACCCACACGTTATCCTTTATCTTGTAAACAAATTAGTAAGGGATGGAGGAATTAAACTTTGCTAGTTCACACCAATTTAGGTTATCAAACGACACTCCAAAATATGCAAAGATCTTAGTCAACAACATTCCATAAGGTAGACCATTAGTTGTGTTCTTGTGACTTCCTTTGTCTACTATGAACTTCAGGATCATTGCTGGAAGATTCATCTTATTGCCCTTTAACAAATTGGAAACCACATACATGTCTAGGAGACTACACCTCTCTACTGAACTACTCTTTTGGAAAAATGGAGGTGGCCAAAATGGATGCAAGGCATCTTGGCAAAAGGTCCAAGTGTTTTCAGTATTTTACAAATGAAGTTCACTACTTCTCCCAGATCAATGTTAGCAATGTCCCACTTATTATAAGGAAGGTGTGTCCTACCTTTAGGAATTACACTCAGAATGTTTCCTAAGATTTCCTTTATAACTAGAATCTCGCAATTGTGTATCCCAGAGATGACTGCCAATTTTTCGTCAATTTCTTCCTTTCTTATACGTGTGTAAACACATTTGACTAGTTCATTCATAATATAAATTTAAACATAAAGCATTTCACCAATGTTAGGAATGTGTATCATCCTTCCATTATAAGATTTACAACTTATTTTTTATTTTTTAAAATAAAGAAAGTACTAAGACAAATATTTACAAATGATAAATAGGTTGTAGCTCAACATTTTAGGTCTAATTCTAAATGGCGCTTTCTAGGATTATACTTGAAAATCATAAATTTTGGTCCTAATATCCATTTATCATCCAAGTTTGTAAGCCTTTGGTAAGAGTACTTATCTAGTTGATAATGATGAGAAGGTAACAATAAGTTACTTTTATGATGCCATAAAAAAGGCATAGAATCAATCAAGGCCAATGTGGAAAAATAGGCCTTTCTTATACACACCTTATTTCCAATCATTAATGAAAAATACGAAGGATAAATTCACTCTGTGTTGGTTGATGCTGGAAAATTTCAGAATTTTAGGGTTTATTTTAGACCAGGATTTATAAAGAAAGCTAAAGTTCACAGGAAAATGCTATTAACTATCACAATAATTGTTTAATATTAGATGATACAAGATCTATTTAGCTCACAAACTGAGATATATAAAGATGTATGCAATGGTTTTAGGATGCCAATTATAATACGTCAAACATACAAAATTAATCCAAGTATATATTTCTTCATCTTTTTTATTTGATAATTTTGGGATGCTCATTACAATATGTAAAAGAGATAAACTTAATCTAGTTACATATTTCTTCACTTTTATTTCTTTTTTAAAATTAAACATCACTTTATTTTTTTATAAGATTACTTTTGTTGTCTTACAATTACTTATCAAATTCAATTTAGAACTGTTGTTCCAAAATTATAAAGGTTTGTAATTTAAATTCGTAGTCAATTTGTGAGTGCAATTGGATATTAAATAAATTGGGGCACATTTAAATTTATTCATTCCAAACATAAATTGGTTGGAACATAAAAGATTAAATGATTGGATATTTATTTGATATAATTTAAAGCTTCAAAAAAGGTATGTCATTATCATTATTAATTTGAATATAATTTCCTAATTATTTAATTTTATCTTTTCACTAAGACTTTTAATAGAGCAAGTAGTTCTATAGATTTAATTTTCCTTCATCATATCGATCTTTTAGCGGATTAGATTTATGTGGAACCAAATTTTACATATGAGAGTAACTTGGAAGATAATCATGAATGAGAAAGTATTGACATGTCATTTCATTTGATGAGTTTGAATGATGGTAATAATGAAACTCCTACCAGTGATGAAGACTTCATGCCAAATAAAATTAGGGTTAATATGATCTGAGCAAATATGTCAATGTATATATTAAACTTTCTATATGCAATATAAATATTAAACTTTTAAATCTAAGTTTTTGTTTCAAATTTCACTTTTACTTTGTTGTGTTCCTTAACATGAGCTCTTGTTTTACGCTTATGGACCTATATTATTCTTATTATATTATGTTTTGATATAATTAATTGTAAAATCTTAAGTATTTTGTATTATTATTAGCTTTATTTTTGTATAAGAATTAAATCATATTTTTTATTTAATTATAGTTATTATTTATATAAGAATTATGTGAATATTAATATTAATAGGAAAAGAAATAATTGTTATATGAAATTTATATTATTATCCTTTTTAGAAAGGGTTGAAGTAGAGTTAAAAACTACATAGCAAAATATACTAAGGAACAATTTTGTGATTTTATAAAATTTAGGAAAAATTATGTAATTTTAAAAAAATACCTGAAGTGGGACTTGGTATTGGTTGGTATCAGTACTGTAATATACCAGAACCAAATTTTATACCAAGTCCAATATGATATTTGTAACATTACATTTCAGGTTTCTAATATTTCTTGTGTATTAAAAGATTAGACATATTAGATCTAGTTACATTACCAATGTTCAAATTTTTATGATGGTAATTTTCCAACTTAAGGTTGAAATTTTATTTTAATCCATAAAATTTTTACTAAAATTTAAGGTAGAACCTAATGTTTGTCAACGTATAGAAAATCTTAATCTTATTAAGTCATATAATTTGATACCAAACTAATGGAGTTCCACATTTACTTTAGAGTTTCATAAGGGAAAATAAGCTGACAATTATGTTTTTAATTTAAGAGTTTAAGTTGATCATTTAAAAGACTAATATGAACCCCTAAATTAGTTTTAAGGATTTAACGTTTCTCTAGCTTTTCCTTCCACATGGGTCTTATTTACATCTTCTATACCTATCTATTTCCTTTTTCTTAGGCAACTCAACCAAATCAATTATCATTAATATTTTAAAGATTTGATTACCCTACCAACTGATAAGAAAAATGTTTAAAATTCAAATTTTCAACAGGTATCAAACCGTCATAAATCGGATATATAGTGAATAAGAAATAAAAATGATACGAATAAATATAAAAAAATATTTTATTCCTATGAAATGCATAAACTTATGTTTAACCAAAATACCTTTTTTCTAAAAAAAATTAGAGCTTAAAAGTTCCTATTTACTATTTAATCATATAAATTATCATTTTTCTTTTTATGGAGAACGGAACTTAAAAGAATTTGATTGCATCAATAAGCAAAGTTTAGGTATAATTCATCATAAAATGACTACTATAAAAGGTATATATCTTATTATTAATTGACAATAAGATACATTTTGATTACATTAAGTGGTTGTAGCTTTCAACAACCATCAACTATCTCATTTATTAGTCTTAATGCTTTCCTTAATTCTTATACAAAAAGTATATACATTAGATTGAAAGGTTAAATGTCATATTAGGTTAAGGGCCTATAAATAATTTATGTATTAGAACAACAAAACAACGTAAAACTAATTAACTGATTGGAGAACATATATTTTCATTTAAACAACTTAAAGAAGCATTATTGTTTAGAGATCAGCATAGTAAACTAACATGTTTACTTAGAGATTAATATTTTTTAGGGATTATCTAGTTTTTCTCTTGAAATATAAGGATATGGTCATAAGTACGTCTTTATTGTTTTTAGTTAGTCTCTAAGTAACAAAATAAAACATTTATTTATCCCTTCGCAAAGGCTTAAGCTTTGTTGTATGCCATCAAACCTCTTTTTTATTGGAGAAAGTCTCTCTCTTTCTTATTCTCCGTTATCCCTTCAGCGCATTGAAAGTATACATAAAACTTCTCAACTTTCAACCTCTATGCTCTTAGTGCTTTCAAGATTAAGACATCAGTTACCAATTATTGTCTATCTCTACTTTTTGTTTCCAAGGTTTTAACTTTCTAAATGTCATCTTTTTGCTCAGTGATATTTAACTCATATATGTAAGCTATGTTTTCCGTCAAAATTTTCACATTGCAATGATTTTGACCACCAATTTTATTATTAATTGACAATAAGATACATTTTGATTAAATTAAGTAGCTGTAATTGCAATGATTTTGACCACCAATTTTATTAATTGACAATAAGATACATTTTGATTAAATTTAATAAGAATTTAAATTCATCCAATTTAGATACCTACAGAGAAAGATAAGGCTAAAATACCGAAACCTGTCCAGCAGAACTATTCATCTGAACCAATTTCCAGCATCAATCATAACATCACAAGACCTATTTATTAATGAAATAACTTGCAAATATGATGATCCAAGCTTCAGTAAACGTCTAGAAGTTGAGAGGGGGAGTAAGAGAATGAAATTTCGTGTGAAAGAAGTCAAAGTGAGGGAGTAGGCTGCTGAAATGAGCTGGAGTGTTTCAGCTATTGCTTTACTAGGTGTCCTTAATGCATGTAATGCATCAAGCCACGTGTATTAGTGCATGTAATGTCATTTGCCTAATTAAAATACTGCCACTTGTCACCTATTTAATTATGCCAAATGTCATCAATTTATCCTACCACTTGGTATTTATCTTAGTCCAAATGTACCCCAAATTTTCGAAATTTTCTAAGATTCACCAAAATTTCTGAAACAGCAAGTAACAACACCAAAACAGTTTTTAACACATTTAAACCACAATTCTTAATATAATCACATTTATAAATCAATTATACCCGGAAAAATTCAATGAATGTATGTACAATTTTTTGTATATGTCAAAAATTCATATGCACATATCAACGAATATTCAATTATGCAAAGCAAACGATGTACTGGAATTCTTTAATTTTCTAACTCCTAACATGAGGTATTACATCAAACCAATGAATCTAACTTAAATCTATGATTCAAGCAAAAAAAAATCTGTAGTCTTATATGAAATAAGACTTAGATTTCAAAGTAAGAAATTGAAATAAAAGGAAAAAGAAAGAGAAACCAAAACGTTGTAATGAACAGGTAATTGCTTTCTTTTAATTACCAACTACCATTTTTTACTCTATCATAACAAAAAAATTGTTTAAGAGTACGAAAAAAAAACCATATTGATTAATAAGTAAAATATAAGAACTTTCTAGATGTTCAATGTTAAGTTGTTTGAGAGAAATAGAGGCCAAAAAACATAGTTAGAGAAATTTAAATCTCATTAATTAATTGATTTAATTGATCCAACACAATTACAATAAAAATACAAATTCTAATTTCAAACTGGTTTTAGAAATTTAAGATTTTAGAAAGATTTAAAACTCGATATGAGATAATTGATTGATTTAATTGACTCAAAAGGAAAGCAAAAAAAAAAATCAAATTATAATCCTAAATTAGTTTTGAAATCTTAAATTTTTGATTGCCTACATAACTAACGTAAATTTCTAAGTTTTAAAAATTATCAGTTCAATTTTATTGATAAAATTTTATCAAAGATCAATTATATAATTTTTTAAACATTAAAATCTTTTTAATATATTTCTCAGTACAAAATTAGAAGATAAATCGTAGCTTTATTTCACCATCTTAAATATAAAGATTTAGAATTAATAGAACTTGAAAATTGCAAAGGACCAATCCTAACTACCTTTATTTACGCTACAATAATAACAATAACAATATTCCAGTATGTAAGATGCGAGGTTTTAAAAAGTCCAAAAGTACGTACGCAACCTTATCCTAACTAGTAAAGAAATGGTTTTAAGTAGGTCTACAAAAAGAAAAAAAGAGAAAAGATAGGAAGAAAAAAGCTTTTTTAGAACTATTTGTAGGGAAAAACAAAACTAAAATAAAAATATATAATATATAATATATTTAACAAATAAATTATATATATATAAAGAATAATAAAAGATACATGTTAAGAGAATAAAATATAATAATAATAATAATAATAATGAAAGTA
>JANKYE010000001.1:5621122-5637498 GCA_032467995.1 Erythroxylum dillonii | reverse complement strand
AAATTATTCTATAAATTAATAAATATTAATTTATCGATAAATTAATAAAATATTCATTTATCGATAAATTAATAACCTCGTATAAGATAATAATTTTTAGGTCCCAAAAATATTCATTTATAGAGGTTTTATTGTATAAGCAGCTCTATGTGGTGGTGGACAAAATCATCTCATGAATCTCTGTTCAAACTCCTCCAAAGACAAGGTAGTCATAATTAGCTGAATAACTTGGATAAACCAATCCAATGCAACCACCATAACTGATAATTCAACAATATGAATCCTTTGTGAATCTATATAGGTCGTTCTAGTCCAATGCTCGATACCATTAAGAAAGTCCATGGAGTCCCCTAGACCATCAAAAGTAATCATACCAATTCTAGCATCATGCAAGACATCTTTTGCATTTGTCATACACTGGCCTCTATTTTGAGCTATCTGTTGCATTAAAGGGATGGTCTAATTCAGAGCAGCTATAGTATTTTGTAACCCTGTAATACCCATTATTAGAGTAACGGCATCTACACCTTGCCTGCCTGGGTGGCGATGGAGCCATAACCTCTTCAAAAATTGATTCTCTATCTACTGCTTCTTTGACCTCACGAGTTTGGGCTGAATTTCTTTTTCTCCTTATGATCAAAGAATAAGAAAGATGTTAGATACAATAAAATTCATAATGGTACTAAGAAAGGGTGGAAGTAAAGACAACGATTTTAAACAAACATGACCCTAATGTCGCAGTAGTTCAAAGAGAAATTTAACTCAATTATAATGAACCTAGCAAGAGCTTTGATATTGACTTTGTCACTACCCCAACCTTAGATCACGATTGGTGTTTAAAGAGTAGTGAACTTAAGGTTTACTGGCCCTTAACATGCCTAAAATACTATCAAATCTCTACATCCATAATAAAAATGAAATTTCAAAATGAGCAAACTCATAATTGTAATAATAAAACAGTTCTAACAATATACAATCCTCAATTTGCTACAACATTGAGATAGTTAACACAAGGGAAATCTAACAGATACAAGACTACTGTGGCTGTAGAGTCAAAAGTCACAAACATATGTAAAATTACCAGAGAGGAAGAAGACCAACTAAGTACCTGTTGTATTGAATTTGTTTGATTTACTTGTTTTCATATGTTGAAATTGGTTTCGATTTAATTCAAATTTGACGTGAACTGAGTGAAATCGGTGTGGATGTTGCAGGAATCTTAATTGGATTAATTTGTGATCATGGCATGAACTTAAACAAGAATTGCACATGAAAATGACTATTATACAGTTGCATATATTGACCATGCCATGGTTGTGCAAGTTAAATCACAACCGTGACTTAACATACACTTACACGATCATGCAAGTTAAGACTTAACATGGTAAGTCACTTGCACATTCATGTAAGTTAAGACTTAACATGTTAAGTCATGACTGTGACTTAAAATGGTAAGTCATAATTGTGACAAGTTAAATCACAGCTGTGACTTCCCACAAACAGACACACCAACAATGCTTCGTTTGATCTATCATTTTATTACATGGCATAAACAGGTGGAGGGCACAAAAACCTAAACCTAGACGAGGCTATAAATAGAAAAGATAGGGATGGCCGCAAGGGCATCATTCCATACACTCTTCATTCTTCAGTCTACACAGACAAACACATTTGGGGAGAGAGGGGTAGAGAGAAAGAAGGGAAGATGAGAAGAGAAACAAAGAGAGTCGGCGAAAAAGAAGAGCAACAAAGGTTAAGTGACAGTGCATGTAACAGCCCAAATCACCCGCTTACAAATATTGTCCGCTTTGGGTCTTAGCCCAGCCAAGCCCTCATGGTTTTGCTTTTTCCAAGACTTTCCTAGGAGGTCACCCATCCTAGTACTACTCTCACCCAAGCACATTTAATCTCGAAGTTCTGATGGGATCCGGTACATTAGGCCATGAAAAATGCGTCTGTAAGGGAGAGATATTCGTACCCTTATAAGGTGTACTTTGTTGCCCTCTCAAACCGATGTGGAATCTTACACTTTCCACCCCCTTAGGGCCCAACCCTCTTTTTGAGATCTAGCCTAGCTGATATAACGGTTCAGGTACCAGCTTTGATACCACTGTAACAGCCCAGATCACCTGCTTACAAATATTGTCCGCTTTGGGCCTTAGCCTAGTCAAGTCCTCATGGTTTTGCTTTTCCCAAGGCCTTCCCAGGAGGTCACCTATCCTAGTACTACTTTCACCTAAGCATATTTAACCTCGAAGTTCTGATGGAATCTGGTGCATTAAGCTATGGAAAACACGTCTGTAAGGGAGAGGTATTCGTACCCTTATAAGGTGTACTTCGTTCTTCTCTTCAACTGATGTGGGATCTCACAACGCATGTCCAGTATGCTACAAAATTTATCTAACTCTACACGCTAAATGTTATAGTTAGGGTGAGTCAGGATCGAATCTACAACAAATATTCGGTTAATTTCTGTAACAAAATTAATTGATGCTTGGAAAATATAACAAAAAAGGGGGTTTTGAGCTTTAATCAATTTAGAAAATAAAATCAAAATAAACTATTGAAAAGTAGATAAAAATGATTAGAGTGTATAATATAGTTAAAGTCCGGTTCTAGGTTCAATCTCAGCTAAACACGATCAAACATATGTCATCATCCTAATGTCTTTACAACACTCTTGATCGAAGACTAATAGAACGCTTTATTAACTTAGTTTTTCTTAGGTTGTGTTTAATCAAAATGCGATCATTAATTAAACCTAACTACCAAAAAACATAGGATACGATCTCTAAGTTTAATTTGGCAACCTGATTACAAAGTGGAAAACGATCAATATAACTGATAACCTCATACGCTTAGGTTATCTATCCTAAGTTATGTTGTTCCTAACAATACGAGATCATTATATGCTATTAATAAACATTAAAAGTAACAATTACGAATTACAATCAATGTTATAGCAATAGGTTCGAAATAGAACAATCAAAATAATATATTAAGACCATCCATCCCAAAACCCGATCAAATCAACATAAACAACATAGCAATCTGAACAGAAATTGCATGTTAATATGGCAAAAATGGCTTAACCTTGACTTGGTGTCGACATCCCTATAGGACCGACGCTGAAGGTTAGCCCTCTATCTCCATTCTCAAGCTCTCACCATCAACTTTAACCTTCATTGCCACTATCAGAGCTGGAAAACGATGAAAGAACGAAGAACGAAGAGAATTAAGGGTACTTACCTTTAAGACTACAGTAATATAGATCTTATTAATATCCTTTAATAAGGATCCATTCTTGAAAAACTTTATGATTGCCTTAGTTATAACGATTTTAGTTTGCCCCCAAGTTTTTTAGAAGAAACATACAATATAGTTATTAAGGCTTAGTGCCTTTTGTAGGTGCAAGAAGAAGAGTGCATTCTCTATTTGATCAACTTCTATAGGTTTAGTTAGGCTCTCAGCCAGCTCTGATGGAATTTGTTCTCTAATTAAATTAATCATATGTTCGAAGTTGGTATTAGCTTCCAAAGATGAGCCAATTGTTTTAGAGAAGTAGTTATAAGCCTTCAGGTGTAGATCCTCCTTTAGAGTGAGAATTTTTACCATTTTCTACCTATAAGGAAGTGATTTTGTTTACATTTTTCCTTTCCAAGATAGTTGTGGAAGAATTTGATGTTCCTATCTACGTTTTTCAACTAAGTTGCCTTAGATCTCTATTTCACAAGGGAGTAATGCATTTTTAAGTTTTTGGTATAATGATCCGGAGCCTTTATTTCAGCTTCTCTTAATTCCTCATCCTAAGGGGATTTGTCTAGTTCCATTTGGATTGCTTCCAACTTTTCTTGGGCTTCCATATAGTGACTGTTTGAGTGTAAGGTCCAATAACCTTGTTTGGTTATTTTAACTCTTCCTTGATGAGTTGAAGTCTTCCATGCAAGAGAACATTTTGGTTCCAAAATGTTTGTTTTTTTAATCCTTTTATCAGTGTCATATTCAAACCCCTGTTTATGTTAAATAGCTGTTGAATATGAAGGAATATGTTCTAATATGTAAATTGGCTATGTTTTGGATCAATATTGAGGTGTGATATGAAAGGAGATGGTTGTTGAATTCAACCTTGCTTTCTTGGAATCTTTGAAGCCAGTGGTCATTTAACAAAACCATATTCACTTTCTTCCTAATCAGCCACTTCCTTTGTTGTTTATTGTCCATGTGAATATTTGTCCCTCACACATTTCCTTAGCACCTCATAGTAGTTTCTTAAGTAGGCAGTATCTCCTTAAACTTTACTTGCATTTGACATGCACTTGAAGTCCCTAACTATCATCTAAGCATCCTTCATATTGTTTCCTATTTTGCTCATAGTTCTATAAGGGGTCCCTTTGAAATTTGTGACTAAAAGCATATACAAATGTGACTTGATAATTGATTGGCTAGTTTTTCATCCTAAATTTAGTCTGAATCAACTACTACTCCAACCTCACAAGCTCCACCTCTAATTGCTTAGTATCATAAACCACCATGATTATGTTATTGTGGTGGCAATCCAAGTTAGTAAGGACAATCTAATCATTCCTTAAGAACTTAGGTTTCCTTCCTGTAACATCCTTTATTTTGATTTCTAGAAGTCTCTTAATATAATTAGCTCTCACTTGCTATTTAGTAAGCCTATTAAGCCCTTTTGTTTTCTAACATAAAATAGTCATTAAGGTGAAGATGTAGGGCCTTTTTTAGGAATAGCAATAGGCTAAACCGGTGAGTCCTAATTGGGCCCAAGATAGGGGACCTAAATCCAAACCCAACCAGACTAGAGGTAGTTCAACCCAAGTTGGTCAGACCAAATTTTTTTTAAAATAAAGGTTCAAAATGATGTAATTTTGTTTAGAATAGTAGACATCGTGCCGAGTTAAGCTTGGGCAGCCCACGTTCGAGCCCAACTCAAAACCTGAATGGGCTAGACTTGAACCCAATGGTCACCCCTACTTTTTTCTTCGTAGCACTTCTTCGAGTGATCCTCAAGGATTGTTCCTCCTCTTTAGCCTCAGTGTTTATAATTTCCTCAGTGGTATTCTTCCCATTAGCCTCAGTGAGGGGCTGATTTTCCTGTTGCACCTCCTCTCAACCCATGTTTCTAGTTTTTTTAATTTCCACTGTTATTACTGCTTCCTTTCTATTGGGTTTTGTTCAATTCACCATCATTTTATGTACCTTTCAGGGTGTTGGTATCCATATACTCATCCACTCTTGTTTTTGGGTCAATCGCCTCTGTCTCCTCTAGTTTCCTGCCAGTAAGCTTCCATGTCAATGGCATATCTCTACTCTTATTTTCTTGAACAAATACATGGTCAAAGACAACAACGAAAAAATAGACTCTAAAGCAATAGCCAGCAGGCCGAGTACTAACACACGAATGCTTTAAGAATTAAAAAAGCCATGAACTTGATCATTTGACGAAGAAAAGTTCCTGGCCACTGTCTGTTTAACACTCTAAACAACATCCTCCTACTTATATCTTCATCATCGTACATCTCTGGCCAAGGATTGCATCCAAAAAGCTATAGCTGAACACCCTGTACATGGTACAACTGTTTCCTTTTCAATGAACCTCACCTAGAAATCATTTTCTGATTATCAAACAATAAGAAGACAGTATGTCAGGCTTCGGTTCTACACATCATCTCAGCCTCACTATAGTTGGGGCTTTACAGGGGTGTCTTTCAGTGGCTGACCAGTCGCTGCCTCAAAAAATATAATAATTGATCCAAGCTCTTACCAGTTCAAATGTGATGTTTGCAGCGAGGCCTTGGAAGTGCATCAAAGCTTGTATTAATAAAGCCTGATTCGAGTGCCTATTGGGCTCCGACAAATAGGGCATGACTGGAGGTCTTCCCCACATTCGCAACAAGTCTGCAAACTGAGAGTCAGTCGATGCATTTCTAGAGTTATGACGCAATATCATAATCAAGTTGCAGATGGCCATAGTATCTGTTACCTGATGTCCACAACCAAAGGCCATGTCCTTCTTATTAGTAAGACAGATGGGGCAAACCTGTCATAGTAACAGAAATTGAAAGGGTTTACACAATAATGGAATAGAAGCAAATGAAGGTGAAAGTTTGTTGGTGGTCATATTGCAAGAATTAGATTGCACGTTTTGCACCTGACTATCGTAAGAACTTGAAGTTGGAGGTGCACCCACTGGTGTATCATATCCAGCAACAGGATTATCATATCCGCTAACTTGTGCATCATGTCCATAATAGGAAGGGGTACTTGGTTTAAAGCTGCTTAAGTGGGAAGGCTTCGAGCTATTGTTGAAAGAAGATGCACCATAATGTGGTGGGGGTAAGGGAACCCTCTCGAGAGAATTCCCCTTCTGCCTACTGACATACCAAAATGAGCAAGCAAATGACATCTATGAGATCTTTCGCCAATGAAAAAAGTAAAAAGCCATGTAATAGTTACCCCAATATGCCAAGCTCGATAGTTGCTTTATACTGAGAAGGTATTTCCATCAAAGCCGAAAGTGCAAATTCTGTCTCCTTTCTGGATTGGATTACATTCTTCGACATTATTTCAGTAAAATTGACAAACTGGCAAAAGAAAAGAGAAGCAGTTGATCAAGTTCACTTGACTACGAAACAAAGTGTTACAATAAACTGTTGATCTCATGGTAGAAACATAATTTACTTGAAAGTTATCAAAGGCTCGAGCAGGAATGTTATCATCAAACTCCCTCATCATGTCCCAAGGCCCATCCCCAACTCCGACTAAAACTATCGATAAAGGGTATTCACTGCAATTAACAAACCACATAACTTTAGACAAACAAATCAGCTATTGAAGATCTGCTATCTACATCATCTTAGAGTATCCATCTTTTGGTTTACCTTGCTTTGACAATTGCATCAATTGTTTTTTGCTCTTGAGGACTGAGATGGCCACGCTGTGTATCAACACTTCTAGTAACCTATCATTACAAATCTCAATGAGACGTGGGAAAGAAAGTGGAGCTCATATTATAAGAATCTAGAAAACACATATAGTTCGGCGAGTCAGGTACAAGCTGACTAATAATTTTTCAAAGCATAGACCAATTGTAAGTTATATCTGAACATCTCATGCTCAACTAATAAGCCAATCAGTCACCACAGAAACTTCAGAAAATAAACTGCAACATTATGGCACAATTGAGAATCAGCATTTCAAGCCACAATAAGGAAGTGGTCTGTTGGCTTTGCCATATTGCTCTCACTGAATTGGTAGGACATTCTAGTGTGGCATTCATAAGGTTCCAGATGAGATGACAGAGCTGACAGATCAGATATCACGCAATTCAAGAATATAGTGAAGGTCCATCTTGTAAGAAATCACCTGCCCATCAGCAATTATCAGCAACACATGATACTGGCCACTGCTTTGCTCAACTATGGTAGTCGCCATCTCAATGATCGGTGCAAATGATGTTGGTCCTTTCATGAGTATGCATCAGCAATAGTTAAATTAAGATGTTAGGCACTAAATTCAACACTATGAAGAGTGCAATACCAGCCAGTCGAAGTTGAGGAACGATTTCCCTGTATCGCGAAAGTACTTCCTCAAATCCATTACAAAATCTCTCATCTGGGTAGAAACTGAAGACATCTTTGTCATGTGTTGAGGCTGCAAAGACGAGTTGAGAGAAATATCATGTCTGTTGTTTAAATATGAATCCTGTACTAATACAACAAGAATACTTAGTTGAAATCACCATCTCCAAATCCAAAACAGGGAATTAAGTTGTCTTCATCAAATGTGGATAATGTCCTTCCAATAATCGAAATTGCTTGCTCGTATGGATTTTGACCATTGCCTAAGTGATGTAAACTTCGTCTATTGAATGATCTTGCACCTGAGGGATAGATAAATTTGCGTATACTGAAGGATGATGATACAATTCAATCTTAAGCTTTAAGATGAGATTAAACCTGTCCATTCGTTGCTCTTTGTGAAATCAATGCCAACAATGAGGTTAGAAGATTCTAGGCCAGATTGGGCAAGAGCAGTTGTAACCTGTAGTCATAGTTCCAAACATTTACAAAGGCTTAAACTAGCATAACACTCAGATATTGCACCCACATATTTGTATACAGGCAAATTTATGGAAAGTGGGCCTCCTAAGTTGCCAGAAATAAGCAGAAACGTAACAACAAATGGGAAAAATGTAAAAAACACAAAAGCTGCTGTATAAAATTTGTTATAGAACAGAGGATACTGCAACCGATGTTCATCGGTTCAATGCTTTGTAAGCCAATCATTACCTCTCAAGTTCTAGTCAATGTTTTCTGGATGAACGTCAATTACTATGCCCTTGGCAACAGAATTCATATTTCCTATTTTGTCTAGGTATAAGATGAGTATGCACTACACTCGCCTCTTCTGAGGATCTTGTGTATCAGAAAATCTATGACAGTCTAGTACTGTATCTAAACAATTTCTGCCGGTACTAAATTATTTAACGGGGAATGACGAGTAAGAGTATGTGAGAGAAGTAAGAGTTCTTAAGAGGAAAGACGAGAGTTGTGCTAGTAAGCCAGGAGAGCTAAAGAGGGCTTTGTTGTCTCGATCATCATATCTGAACCTTACTTAAGTTATACATACTTCTAATTCGACTTTGTGTTGTCGATAGTCTAGTCTAAACAAGTTGTTTTCACCTTTGGTGACCAGTTTGGTGTCATAGTCTACCTGTGTGCTCTTCGGGATCCTTAAGTGGTATTGAGTATATTCATCAAGTGTTACCCTAAAGAACCAGATCCGTCATCCAATTACATACAGAAAAGTTTTGTGGTCATCGACCATAGTTTTCCTAGGTATACTTCAAATGATTATAAATTTCACCATATCTTCTTAAATCCCGTCATAATCTTCTTGGCAGCTGAAATCGCATCTCAAACCGTTTATGTCAAGAGCAGTCGAAGAATCCACCCCGTATTCTGGATTTATCTTTTACCCTCGACAGAAGGAGATTTTTAAGACAATATCCAAACCAGATATTTATGAATCGTTGACGTTTTTGTTACGAAGTTGGCATGTCAAATATCATGAAAAGTATCAAGAGTTGTCCCACATACCCCTCAAGTCTTATATCACAGAAGTCAAAACAAATTATAAAGGCCACATGAACTATATATTTTCTCCAACCTGATCCAAGCTCTGGTAATTATCAGCTATTCTCGAGTACTTCCTCTCCAACCTTCTCTGGGGCTGTGCCCTTTGTGGTTCATAATCATAAGAAGAAGTGGATGGTTGTGCATATTGATGCTGAGGCGTGTAATAGGGGTTTGGTTGGGCAGATGGGTATGGATATGGATATGATGTTGGTTGCTCATACCCGTATTGATTCCAAGAGGAAGATGAATTTGCAGAACCATGAGATGAATAATTCCTCCTACTCGATTCTTTCGAGGTCCTACCTCCCATCAGCTACAAGATTCTTAAAAGATCTAATACTTTCGGTGACTATTTCGATTGAGAAAAACTATTTCACTACCTGCAAGGAAATTATAAACTATCAAGGTTTCAAAGAGAAAGATTCATACCAAGATACTCCATTATTGATATCGCGAACAATACATGAAACTGGCAAAAGAAGACTACCCGGGCAACCTTAAAATTGGAGCTTTTTAAGATCTAGCTGAGTTTTGCAGGCCGGTTAAGTCTTCGACTGAAAACAATTGAAACCAAGTTACTGAATTTGTGACCAAAACATGAAACATAGACCAAGAACGTTAGATGGCGGCTGAGGAAATGGGCGGTTCAACGATCATCACCGACCATAGAAAACCTTAGCTGATGATACAATACATACATATACTTATGTCGGTGAGATAATCGAAGACAACACCAAACCAGGCACGCAAGTTGGAAGGCCAACTGGGTTTTGAGGGAAACACGCAAATCTGGAAGTATGAGGTCTTTTTTTAATGAGTAATAGTTTTTAGTCATAACTTATACGGCATCAATCTCGCCTAACCCGTTCTAACCTGTTTACACATAATACGGTGTTGTTTTAGGGGGAGAAAGGATTGGATTAGGTTATTTCGGTTTCAGTCTCTTGTTTCAGATATTTCCTATCATAAGATTTAATGGAACAAAACGTTTGATGTGAAATGATACTAAGTATCTTAACCATCTTATTCACTCTTCGACTCTGTCTGCTGCAGAATTACTTCCATCTACGCTTTCAAATGTTCAAGTGTAAAACTACTTGACATGGGGACCGGTTCACTCACCTTTAGTAATTTACTTAAAAGAATTGTCTCGATCAAGACTCTATGATGGAGGTGCCGTCATCTTCAATGGACTTTTTGTTAAGCTTGATTGAGACGTCCAAACCGTATTACCTTTTTAATTTCAATCACCATTTTTAAACAACCCTGCCCAATGATCATCAACCCTTTGGAATAGGGCGATAGCTCCTTATTCTATCACTTTTCCATCTTTGATAGTTCTTGATTAAACTCGGGTCGGGTCCGGTTTTGATTTGGTGAAATTTTAGTAGTATGTGAAGACAATGAGAAGGCCTGACAAGGAGTATAAATACGTGTGTATGGGTCAATTGCGGAGAATATTTTTTAGATAAGGTTCAAAAATGTCTTACTGGTGATGGGGTCGCCACGGATTCAGGTAAGGTTTGGAACGTAGTGATTTTAAGAAATTTTTTAAAAATTAGATCCGACGTTAAATTTGTTGAAAGAAAAGTCTAAGGTTTAAAAAATTAAAAAAATAATAAACCACTATAAAATTGATATATAATAAATAAAAATAAAATTTATGAAAATAAACAAAAATAAAATTTTTCATTGAAATAAAAATACACCGATGTATATTTTTTATATAATGAACTAATAATGAATAAATATAAGTCTAATATAAAACTTAAAATAATAATAAAAATTAAAATTATATTTTTGAGGGAAGTTGTATCTCATCATCATCAAAAGTTTTAAATTCTCCAATATTATCCAAGGACTCGTAAACTATGCTTTCATCTAAAATGTTTGCATCAACTTCTTTTATTGCATTTAAAAATTTACAATTTAATAATGTATGAAATTATTTTCAATTATAAATTTTTAATAATAGGGATTTTAAGAAAATTTTTAAAATTTTCATCCGGCGTTAAATTTGTCAAAAGAAAAGTCTAAGGTTAAAAAATTAATCGATAATAAACTGCTATAAAATTGATATATAATAAATAAATAATAAAATTTATAAAAATAAGTAAAAATAAAATATTTCATTGAAATAAAAATATACCGATGTTTATTTTTTATGTAATGAACTAATAATGAATAAATATAAGTCTAATATAAAATTTAAAATAATAATAAAAATCAAAATTGTATTTTTGAAGGAAATTGTATCTCATCATCATCAAAAGCTCTAAATTCTCTAATATTATCCAAAGACTCGTAAACTATGCTTTCATCTAAAGTGTTTGTATCAACTTCTTCTATTGCATTTAAATAAATTACAAATTAGTAATGTATGAAATTATTCTCAATTATAAATTTGTAAGACATTATACTTTTAATTTAAATATAATCAAAATAAGATACGAGCTGACTATCAGTAGATATTCTTAATTCATTTGTTATGATAAATGTATTTTCTTCATAAATTATCTTTTCAAATCGTTATAATTAAAATCAGGCGATAGTTTTTCTTCTTCAATCCAAAAATCAATATGTTCATTAATACAATCAATATTAACTGAATCACACATTATCTTTTTACTGAGTGCTCTGAATACATAATAGACAAATTATAAAGTCAATAATAGAAATAAAATTAACGAAATAAAAACAAAACTATAAAATATTTGTTCTTCATTCTTAGCTTATAAGTAACATAAACAAGATCATTAAATCTTTGATATTTCAAACGATTTTGTTTATTTGTATAAATACGTTCAAAAATACTCCAATTACATTCACAACCTGTTACAAAAGTTGTTTGACTAAGTATTCTAATAGCAAGTTTTCTTAATGTTGGAGCACAATCATCGAATAATCTTTACCACTCATCTATACTGTAAATTAATAGATATGAACAATAAGAATGTATATTATTAATAAATAAAGAATGAATTAAAAGTATAAAAACTTACTAGGCTGTATTTTTTCATCATTAGTTCTCTCTTTGCTGATAATCTAGCAAAATTTTCTAAATCTTCATGATACAATTTTATTTTATTTATCGCTTGTGATTTCTCTTTAATAGAGAAAATATCTTTGCATTCACTCACATCAAATAGACTGCCCATAATATTAATTGGACTTGCATCTCCACTATATAAGCAATAAGGATTGAGAAAATAAGTTGCTAAGTAGATCCTTTGAGTAAGATGCTTATCTCATCGTTAGTCAATAATATCTATATAAGGCTTCGACAATTTCTCCTTCCCTTTAAAAAGATTTATAATTGTTTTGTGAGCTCTAACATAGCATCATATATATACACCAAAGATGGCTTCTCATCCACAATGATCAAGCAAGCATCCCAAAATTTATTATCTAGAATAATGGCGCAAACTTCTTTTCCTTTTTCACTCTTTGACAACTTATGACTTGAAAAGTGATTACTTATCACTAAATTTTAAAGTAGTTGTTTATGTTCATAAACATTTTTAAAGTAATAAATGTAATTGCAAACCTGGTAGTAGTGGGACACACGATCTCATCCCAATCTTCTTACTTTCTTAACCAAGACAAAAATGTGATATGATGATACATAAAAATTGCGATTTTAGACGCGCATGAAGCAAAACTAGAAATATGATTCATATCACCAATATCTTTTAAAATAAGATTTATACAATGAGCAACCATGGAGACCAATGAATATGCCTATACTTTGATTGTAAAAAGTACCTAGCTGATACATAATTAGTTGCATTATCTGTAACAAAATGCACAACATTCTTTGGTCCAACCCACTTGTCAATTTTAGAAAATAATCCAGATAAAGCATTAGCAATTTTTAAACAGATTTTATAAAAGTGATTCCAATATTACAATAAACTAAGAAATTAATCAAGATTTTGTGTTTTTAATCAGTCCATCCATTTGCCATAAATAGTGCATTATGTTGATTCCTAACTAGACTTATATGTACCCATAATTAACTAACATTCCTTTTTTAAATCTTGAAGCAAAGGCACACGTATCTCATAATAAGAAAGTACCTTAAATCCTGAACCTATCATTATTGTAGCATCTACAATTTTTTAAAAATATGGTTAATTTAAATCATTTAAAGGAATATATAAATGATAGAATCATCTAACCCATGCTCTTTTATATCGCAAAATAACATCCTTATCAACCAAAACATTCTTTAGACTAGGTTGAGAATCAGGGGTGGTTATTGGAGGAAGATAAGAATCTATGTCAATAATAGTTTTCCTTTTCCTTTATATAATACTTGTGGTCCAAATGATATGTCTTGAGCTTCTTTATTTCCCTTTTTCTTTTTTACTTATTGTTGCAAATAATTTCCAATCCTATCACGTACTTCAAATGATAATTTTTTGCATAAAGCAATATTGCCCTTAACATCAATAAGATGATCTTTCATTATATAAATTCCTCCCTTTTAAATATTCTACCGCAAAACATACAGTTATATTGGATATTCCTATTAGATGCTTGAGAAGAAGAAAAATAATTTCATGCTGGATCAGACTTGGCACGTGTAGAGGTTGCGATATTCATCGAATCTTTTTTTAATGATTCCATATTCCTCATTATGATTTAACCTAAAAATTAAAAAAAAAGGGTATACTATCATCGAGGAAAAAGTCTCCTACTTAAATAATTCTCATCATTAGTTCTAATAGAGAATGACAGTCACAAGCATAAATTTGTTCTTTAGGATATGCTTTTTCAATAATTTATCAACCTTGTCCCATGCTTCATAACTAACTAATACCTAAATTGGAATTAATATCTGAGAATGTTACTAAGTATGCGTATGAGATACACTAGCTTTGTAACTATTAGAAGCTCTTATTGTACTAGTCGATAAGAAGCACGAATCTTTTTTTTGGCACAGATGTTGTAAAGTAAGGATCGGCTTCTTTTGCCCTTTTATTAATACAATTACTTTGTTGGACCCCAAACTTTTCTTAGAATTGCGAGTTAAAATTTGACATGAAATGAGAAATTGGTGGTGAATTAGTCATGTGTAAAGAAAAAGAAAAATTGAGAATGTGAGTTGTTTTATGAGATATAGGTAAAATGTGTGTATACTTTTGTTAGTGATGGTTATGATAAATTATAGCCTAAAATGGTGTTTGAGTTTATATGGATTTGAAAATGAATAAATTGTTTTGAATGAAAGTTGAAAATCAAGAAATAAAGAGAAAAAGTGTGAGAATTCGAAAAATTTAGAAAGTTTGACTTTTTGAGGATGCAGAGTTGACTTTTTGATTTAGGCAAAATTTGAGATAATAATCTTCATGAAACTTGTAGCTTTTGTTGAAAGCTTTCTGTCGCCATAAAGTATGTAAATTTTGGGATTTGGAGTTGAAAGATATAAGCCTTAAGAGTAATGATGCTATATGGGAAATATGAACAGGATAGGTATGGAGAATGATGAGAATTTGTGTATGTTATGAGTTTTTGAGTTGCGAATTGGGAGTTTGATGCATTCCAATTGGCAATTGCATTATAAACAAATATGTACACAACACCAATTGAAATAAAAAAAAGAACTATAGCACCACACTCAAAAAAATTAATGTAGCATGTCGTAACACTACTCAAAATAACTAGACCTACAACTAAGCAGTAATGAGTCTAGGTCGATCCCACAAAAAGTGTTCAGTTAGCTTTTGATATGAAAAGAATTGGTGTTTAGGTTATAGGGGGTCTAGTTTAAAATAATAAAATAAACAAAAATAAAATAACAAAAACAAATTAAAGTAAACATTCAAAAAATGAAAAAAGTGATGAATTCGTTAGGGACCCAGTCATCAATGCAATCTCGGCCTACACACAATTAAACATACTTCACTGAATTGTTATTCTCATACCTGTCCTAGTAACTATTAATCGTAGGTTAACGATAAGTTCTCCTAACCCTGGTTTTCCCTTAGGTCATATTTAATTAAGAGACGTTTGTTAATTAAACCTAGTCAACAAATAACCTGGGAAAAGCTCTTTAAATTTAATTAGATAGTCGCATTATGAGTTGGAAAAATAGATTAATCAAGGTAACAATCACATACATTCGGGTCATTTAACCTAGGTTATGTTATCCTTAATGATTCGACACCAATCGAAAAGACAATAATTACAGATTGTATCCCTAATGATCTGAAACCATTAGTTGCCACAAACAAATCTCAATATAACAGTTATGAATTATATTAAAGATTCTAGCAATGGGTTTGTAATAAAACAATCCAATGAATGAATTAAGATCATCTTAACAAAATACCCAGATAATAAACAAAAGATAACATAATCAATTCTTGAGAGAGAAAAAACAACAAAGACAATGAAAGATATGCTTAACCGGGTTCTTTGGCATCGATATCACCTCCAAACTAGGTTGAGACAGCCTAGCCCTCCATGGGTCTCCAAAGGATGAGAGCTTCGCCCTTCTTCATTCTCTTCATCTCCCAAACCACTAAAATGATTCATAAACATTTCATAAATTTTGTTGTTGTCACGTGTTCTTTTTATAGTAAAAAGTAAGGTTTTTAGGCTTTAGGTGTGAAAGTCACGGGCGTGATTAATGTGCCATGCTACATTTGTCATGGGTGTGAGAAGAGTCTCATGCCCGTGACAATATGTCTCACGACCATGACTTATTTGTCAAGTCCGTGAGCTATTGGCTATGTCCATTTATTCTTCATCTTCATGTATTTCTTGATCCTCTTGCTTTAATCCTTCTTCTTCTTGTTCCATGAAGACAAGTGTGTGAATCTCAAGAAGACGACTCAGGTATTATGCTTTCAACTCACTTTAGGTCTGTCGCTTCTGAATTGTACCTAAAACCAAAGATAAACTAAAGTGAATTTCTTAAGCATTTGATAACATTGATCATTAAGGGGTGATTGGTTTGTATTGAGGAATGGTAATAAAAATGAGAGTGAATATAGTGAGAAATGAGAATGGAAATAATCATTTTAATTATGATGGTTGGTTAAGAGAAATAAATGATTACCATTACCATTAATAGTGATTAGTTTTTTAAAAATATTGAGAAATAAAATTTGTTAAATTTTTTAGGAATAAAAATTTGTTTTATATCAAATTTTAATATATTTTAATTAATTATATTTAATTGCTAAAAAGAGAAAATGTAATTAATTA
>JANKYE010000001.1:5561932-5573097 GCA_032467995.1 Erythroxylum dillonii | reverse complement strand
TGCAACAAGTACCATTGATTCCGAATAAGTGATTTTTAGCAAGCTCCTTAAGTTTGGTTTGTCCTTGGACTATACTTCCATGGGGATCAATGAGTGATACAATTTTGTTCCTATTTCTTGTCTTTTAGATAACACTATATAAGTATATGACATTTCTATCCCCTTCATGAAGCCATTGTATTCTAGATTCCTTCTTCAATTGAGGGTTATAAGTTTTTTTTAGCTTCAAAGTACTTATATGTTTCAACAATTTCTCTTTCCCTTAGAGATGTATTATTTAGTGAATTAGATAAATCCATCTTAGCTTCTATATGATTTTCCAAAGCTAGATTTTTGTCTTATTGCATTAGATCAACATTATGTTTCACTTGGGAGACATGTCCTTTTTCTTTATGGCTTTCGGCAATTTCATATAATGAAAAGCTTTAGAATCATAACATGATTTCTTCATAACTCCAAAAATGATTAAGTTGAGATGGGGATGCTTTAGGAGTGAATTAAAGAATCTGAAAGAGACCTCTTCTTAACTGGCTTACTATATATGTCAATAGTGATAGGTGTGTGATCTAAGAAAAGTGGTGACTCAAAAGTGGCAAAGCTCTCCCCCAAGTTTGATAGCCATAGGCTATTTGTTAAGCACCTATCAAGTTTCCTCTACAAAAATCTTGCCTCATTTTAATGTTTACTCTAAGTAAACAAGGCTCCATGTTATCTAAGACCTACCGAACCCAAAGACGAAGTAAGATTAATTAGTTCTTTTACATCAGAGTGTGAAATACCCTTACTCATTTAATTGGAGTGTGAGAGTATGCAATTGAAGTCCCCGGCAATCATTTAAGGCATAGTCATCTTAGCCTCTATCTTTTTTAAATCTCTTCATAAGCTAGCTCTGTACTATTCCCAATTAGTAGCATAAATCACAAAAATGGCTAAAGGATTGCTATTAACTTTGAGAATGAATTCATAGTGAATAAGCTGAATAGAGCAAAACCAAATGGATAAGTGTAAGAGAGCAAGATCAAATAAGACAATGACACTATATTGTGGTGTTTGCAATGGTTACCTAAAGTGGTCTAATCTATATGCATGAGGCCTCTTAAGAAATTCTCTTCCTTTATTTTGGTTTGAATGAGACTAATAAAATATGGTTTTCTAGCTACTAAGAATTCCCTTAGAGCTAAACGTTTTTAGATAATTAAGTTCTCAAATGTCCCATATAATGCTTACAATTAGGAGTTTCTGGATTTGTTTTTCTTCCTCCTTACTTAATGATTGCTAGTCCATGGTTCCATCCATTCCTCAAGCTGGTACTTTGCTAGACACGTTCTTTTTCAGTTTCATCTATTAGATTCTCCATTAGTACCTCATTGCTACAATCTAGTGAAATTGGTTAAGTTACCTTATTTATTGAAGGCTCCTCTTTTAATATAGTAATCTCATTAGTTATAGAATGCTTAGTAGGTGAATTGCGAGTCAAGTTCTATAAAGATTGTTTTTCTATTATGATATGCTTAGAACTACTAGTATTGTTGATTCTAGTAACATTAGAGTTGTTTTGTTCTTGCTGAATATTTTCCTTTACCCTTATATTTAGCTTTTTTGCTTCAGTTTTATTAGGCATCTAGAATTTGATGGTGTCTTTCAATTGAGACATCCATAAATATGAAAACCTTACAGTTATTTAACTATCTCCGCATTGCCATTGAGATGAGAAAGTTATGAGCTAAGGTAACAAGCAAGATAACTCAGGCCCTTATAGGACCAGTAATCCAAAGGGATGCAATGAAATTTGACTAAATAGGAATATATTTCATTTATGATCTATTTGACTTGACTCCCATTTCCCATTTCTTTAAGAAGATAGGTTTACCTTATATATGCGAGGGACACAAATTCATAATCCATTCTACCATTTCTTCTAAAGAAAAATGAAAAATTAAGAGTTCATCTTTAGTGACATATTTTTTTTAGAGGGTAGCACTCCATTTGCTTTCTCTCTTCATCAATATCTTTAGTGGAGGAGAGATTTTTCCTTCTTATTTTGTAGTACGAAGTGTAGCTTGCCAAAGGTTTTTGAATCTCCTAAAACTCTTCTCCAAGAAGGTTTCTTCAATTTCTGAACAGGGGGAGTTGTTAGGTTCTAGCAACTTAGATGAAAGAGTAGGGAAGTCTTTATGTACCAGTTGTGATGAAGAACCTGCTTCTAAAGTAGGAAGGACAACTAAAGCTTCAGCTGACATTTTACCTTTAACAATAAACTATCATATTTGAGACAAAGTAGGAAAGTGAAAAGAAGGGAGGATTCAAGCAGGAAGAGAAGAAACGAATGCAGTAGAGAGGCAGAGCTAGCAAGTTAGAAGAGAAGGTCTAATAGTGAGTGAAGGTCGAGGGAGGAGGAAGGTGAATAATGGATATAGTAAGAGTGAATAATCAGATTTTGCAGTAGCCACCTCAAGAGAATAATGAAGCATTAGTTTTATTAAAAGGAAAGTTATTTGAATACTTCCCTACTCATCCATATAAAGAGTCATTCTAAGCACACGTGAACTTATGAGGTAAGAAATTTTCACCCTTCTTAGAGGTGGCACCACCACTCATTTCTCATTCAGTAGTTGGTTGTCTTGTGGCCCATTATACAATCTATTGGGAATGGAGAGACTCAAAATAGTTTTGCATCTAAAGATAACCATATTTTAGGCTCTTAGTGATAGGAATATATTCAAACATCATACAGTGCCCTCCCCTATCTACCAAGCGATATTTCAAACTAATCTATATGAGGAGAAGATAGAGTTATCTACCAGCTATCTAGGAACTGGAGGTCTCTAGTAAAGCCTGTCATGAATTTCTTCAGAAACAACACTGTGTTCTTCCTTTAACTAGAGTGATATAGGTGAAACACTTCCACTCGAGGGCAACATTTACTTTATGGTTAGTTAAGAACCTACGTTTACTTACATTCGACAAGCTGAAGACTTCCCTCTATATACCAAATCGATGCATACTATGTTGAAGGGAGGAGGAAAGCCACAAGAACCTCTTTTTTCAATGTGATTTTGTAAATCCTAGCTAGAAAATGATCTTACAACAATGTCGTATACTGAATGTGCCCAAAACTGAAGCTCATTTACTTCTTGTTGTAACCAATTTGTATACAAAGACAAACCCGAAAGATGGAGCTCCTGCATACGCTATCCTTCTTTGTCAAGGTTATTTGGGATGAGAGGAATATTCAAATCTTTCAAAACAAAGGCTTAATCAAAGAACAATTCCTTAACTATCTACACTTATAGATCAGAGACTTCAGTTTTCATACGCTCAACTCTTTTAACCATGATTATTAGTCTAAAGTGTGGAACATTTAAGCATATTAAACTAACTCATTAGCACTACAATTTTTTGGGCTCTTAGTCTATTCTAAAACTTATGTAAAGCTTTTTATATAGCTTGTGTAAAACTCTTAATTGCCTTTGAGGCTTAATTCATTACATTTTATTAAAAAAGTGAAACAAGTCTTACTTTAAATGTAAATGAACCCAATTTAGACTGATTAAAGAGCTAATAGAACCAAAAAGATAAGGACAAAGAGACAAAGGGAAGGGGAGAGAAGTGAAGAACAATAAGTATGCAACAATGTTGAGGTAAGAAAGATGAAGGGGAAAAGCTAGGACAGCTATAGGAGAACTTGGGTGTAAAGAGAATGATGAGAAAACCAAGCCATCTTTCTTGCAAAAATTCCTCCTTTATAATAAATTTCTAGCCTAAACTTAAGTCTTTTTTTTGTTAAGTTCTCAAATAAAAATAAAAGAAAGCTACAACATATTTTAAGATCATTTTGTTTAATTAATGATTAATTTATATTCATTAAGCTTGCACGTTCATTTCTTTCCAACAAACATGTTGGTGCATTTCATGTTCAAATTTCTATTTTAGCCTTTTATTTTAAATTTAAATGAAATTGTACAAAATTAATGATAATTTGACAATAAGGTTCTCCTTAAATCCTTAGAGTGGTCCTATTATCCTTACTTTCCTATAAGGGAGAATTTTTATCCACCTTATTAAAACATTAAGGATCATTCATTCTTAATTTTTACTTCCCTAACCCTAGTTCTTTATATATGCCTCTTTCTCCTTTCTTTTCAATAAAACTAATGCTTCATTATTCTCTTGGGGTGGCTCTTGCAATATTTGATTATTCACTCTTCCTATATCTATCTCAAGATCTTCTAATGTCTCCAATCCCATAAGCTTATAATAGTCCCTTTTTGGAAAATCCTACTAAATGGTCTCTATTTCTTCCCTTAGTGACTTAAATATGGAATTCATTAATAGGAGACTATAACCATGTCTTTGGACATTATATCATTGTCTCCTAGTTATGAGATAAGCTTAAGTGAGTCTTAATGTAAGTCTGCAACAACGCATAAAGTTGATTCTCTTCATTGAAATCGTGGCTTCATCCATTTATATTGGCTTGACAATATAGGTTGCTAAATGGATCAAGTCTTTGGTTGACTAATATTCCAGAGGGAAAATATGTATAATGAGTCATAATGAAACTTGTTTCTACTTTAGCTTTTCTAGGTGAATGCCAGGCTTCTAGTGATAAAGAAAAAACATTGTTAGAGATATGTTATGGAATAACTTCAATGATTCTCTAAGCATTTATTTTTGTGTTAAACATAAAGAGGAGGAGCTTCTCTTCATTCATAAACAACTTTATCAATTCCATTTTCTTTCAGTTCTACAAGGCCTAAGAGTTCATCAGAGGGAATGTTAGACGTTTATTAAAGAAAAACCCGACTAATATTGATTCTCATTTGTATGAACCTCTCTAAGCACCTTTATTGGTGGTGTAGCAATGCAAATCCCATAAGCTTAATATGAAGAAAAAGCCAGAGCTTCTATGAAGGAGAAGAGTTTCCAACAACTTGGCAACATCTTCGTTTAGAGGAAATGGGATTAAGGGTTGGGGGAAGTATGTGGTGGAGAAGAAGATTGAGTAAGTTGAGGATAGTTTAAATAGAGGTAGTTTGGAATCTTATTGTTTAAAAGTGTTAGGGATGAAGACAAAGTTAGATGAGAAGAAGAAACAATTTTAGGATGCTTACTAGATGAAATAAAAGTTATGGATGGTTCATTTTTAGTTGGGGAAGAAGAGGAGTTTAAGGAAGGGTTAAGGGGAGGAAAGCTAGAAGTACTGAGCTGGTTAGGAACTAACAAGTTAGTGGAGATGATGCTTTAATAGGAAAATGAGTAAACTAGGTAGCTAAAAACTTAAAAAAAAATAATTCCTAAAAAGCACAGGAATAAAGGATTGAACAAGCTCCAAAAAGGAATGATAAGTGGTATAAAGATTTAAAAAGTTTGTAGGAGCTCATCCTGAAAATAAGGGAGAGAATAAGAAAATTTTTTAGAAGTGTTAAACTAGTTATACTAGTTCAATTAGGTGAATCTAGATAAGCATAATTGAAAAGCCAAAAAGAAGATTAAAAAAATAGGGTCAGAAGACAGGGATATGAAGAAGTTCAAGTAAGAAAAAGGATAAATGTAATTAAGCTCCAAAAGATCCAAGCATGTCAAACTATAGAGAGCATTTGGCATGGTTACTAAGATTGAATAGATTTAGAGGGAAAGAGGAGCATTTTCACGAAACATTTGAGCTTATGGTTTTCATAAGTTATGAAAATTATAAATAAAAAACTCAATCAAGCAAATATTTCTACTGAAATTGAAAAAATAAAATAAAAACCTGTAATAGAACCAAATAAGTTCTTAATTGTCTATTTCTCTGTAACTTTAAAAATACATGCTAATAAAATTTGCTTAGATCATATAATCTTTTTTTCCCCTTAAACTATTGCACCATATTAAAACTTCACCCTAAAATTTCAAACAAAAAAGTCAAATTTTACTAAATTTGAATAGGAATATTAGTTACTCTAATTTGCTTTCCTTTTTTACATAATTTTTTAAAATAATTAAAGATATATGTGAAAAAAAATCATTGAGAAACTCACCAGAGCACACATATGATTACTGTTTAAATTCTTACCTATTAGAGCATAACATTAATGTTTATTAACCTAATAAAAGCTGACTTTGGGACACTTTCGGTTCTTTCTTGTAAAAGAACTTGATTAATTGGCCTTTAAAGAAAGACTAAAAATTTTAATTTAAATTGAGAATGTTAAAAAGAAATTCCATGGTTAATTGTCTCATTTTTCACTATTTTTTTTCTAGATGAGGAATGGATTGTGTGTATTTATTTTTTAATATATTTGTAAACTAACTAATAAATTACTTACTTTAATGAATGTTGTAGGACAGTTTGTCTAATTCTTACAAAGTATGATTTTGTTTTATTTTGATAAGGACAAAATTATACAAAGAATGGAACAACAACTTTAATTTGCTTCTTGTGGTTTAAAAAACAGAGCTGGTAAAAAAAAGTTCACTTTCATTTGGAAAGAATAAAAGAATTGTTATTGAATTGAAGTAATACTTATCGGAGTTACATGCTTAAGCCTTGGAGAAGGTTACAACCTTAAAATACAATATTTATAACAAAATAAGAACAATACTAAAAAGTAGCTAAATTTTGCCATTTTCTAGTTGCATTTTTAAATAGGGTTAAAGACTTCCGTAAGATAATTTTTCCATAAACTTTCAATTAATTTTAAATGAATTTTTTTAATTTCACAATTTGAATCTTTATTTTGGTATTCTGGGAAATTTTGATAAGGTTAATAATTCAATAATATTTTTAATTTACTTTTATTTATTTCATTGCCTTTCACTTATATTTTTCTATAGTATTTGCGTAGGTTAGTTTTAATATAATTTTATATTTTATTGCTATGAATAGGAAAAAAGAACTATTCTTTATTGATATATTTGTATAAGGTATTGATACACTATTATACTAGCTAATAAACAATTAATTACAAAGTAATATCCCTATAATCAAGCCTATGATCAATCATTAGGATGTGCTAACTATTATAATCCTATTTGATATGAATATCTTATTTGATCTCATATTATCTAATTTATAACACCTCCCCTTATGTTAGAGCATAGATGTTAACCATATATAATTTGTTGCAAATATAATTAACATGAGCTTTATTTAAAGCCTTTGTGAAAATATCACCAAGTTATTCTCTAGTTTTGACATATCCTCTAGAGATCAAGTTTTATTACACTTTTCTATAAATGAAGAGATAATTTATGTCAATATATTTATTTCTTTCATGAAACGCAAGATTATGAGCAATATATAGAGTAGCTTAATTATAAAACCACAACTTTAATGGTATTAAGGCTTTAAAACCAATTTTCATTGAGATCTCATATACCCACATTATGTCATATGATGATTATGCCATAGCCTTATATTTAGATTATGCTTTAGACCAGAACATGATAAGTTGCTTCTTGTTTTTTCATAAGACTAAGTTTTCTTCAATAAAGACACAGTAGCCAATAGTAGATCTTCGATCAATCTTAAAGCTTACCTAGTCAACATATAAGAAACACTCAATATAAGTATGTCCATGATTTTTATATAGTATCCTTAGATTAGAAGCTCCCATTTAAGTAACATAATATTTATTCTAAAGCATCCAAATGATGAATGGTTGGAGAAGACAATAATGTGCAATATCAAGGAAAGTTACTATAAAAAGATCTAATTTTCCAAACAATCTCCTATATTTCTTAGCATTTTCAAACTAGTCTCTATATTCGGTGGCCTATAAATTAGGAATCATTATAGCATGACATGACTTAGCCCACATCTTTCCATTATCAATTAATAGATCCACTATATACTTCCTTTGAGATTAAAAAAAAAAGACTTTGTTTCTTCTTATCACCTATGCACCTAAATTTTTTTTTCAAAACCCCCAAATATTTTAAATGAAAATTAATTTGAAGGAAGGATTTCAAAGATAAAATGTACCTGTTATAACTACTAGTAATGACAAGATCATCCACATATACAATAAGGATAATGATACCAAACACATAATTTTTATAAGATCGAGTGTTTAGATTTACTCTTATTCATGCCAAACTTGTCTACTGCCTAACTAATGTTTTTTCAACCAATCATGAGACTTTTAATTTAAGCCATATAATTACTTTTACAAGATGAAAATTTTTTCATATTCCCCCTTAACAGCAAACCTAAATGGTTACTCCAATTATACTTCCTCCTTAAGGACACTATATTGAAGGCATTCTTGATGTCTAACTGATATAAGGCCAATCATAAGTAGTTAACGTATAAATGAATAAAAGAATAGAGACCACTTTCATAACAAGAGACAAAGTATCACAATAATCATCATCATAGGTCTAATCATAACATTTTTTTCATAATTCATGCCTTAAGTTAAGACATGGATCCATTAGACATTACTTTGACTATAAACACCCATTTACATCTAATAGCCTTCTTTCTAATATGTAAACGAATAGCATCTAAAGCATTAATCTCTTCTATTATAACATCACACCAACTAGGATGAGATGAAGATTCATAAACAATTTTTGTAATAGTAATAGAACTAAATGAGGTAATAAAAAAATAAGAAGAGGAAGACAAAATATCATAAGAATCAAATAGTAAACAGGAAAAGTGCATTGACATTTTTCTTTGCAAAGAGTGAATGGGGGATCAAGATCATCAGTTGTTGGATTTGATGTCAAAGAAAAGATTGGTACTAAACTTGTATAAGGATGATCTCATCTTTTATAATAAATCGAGAGAATAGGTTGTGGTTGTGGTTTTGTATAAGTATCATATGAAGAGATAGCATTTATGGTCTAAAAATCAATATTGTAAACTAATAAATCATTGTTTTCCTTTTGAAAATTAAAGAATTAGAAAAGGAAAAGGAATATGTTCCAAAAGGTAACATCTATTATAAGTAATATCTGCTAACATAAGATATGTGTTAAGATCTTAACAGTAATATGATACCATTTTTTTGCATATAAGAGTATCTCAAAAATATATTTTTTAAAGATTTAATATTTAACCTAATGGGTTAAGGATGAACATCATAAACAAACACAAGTACTACCAAAATTTTATATAATAAGGAACAAAGGTTTAGTAGAAAAAAGAATATTAAAAATGTAATAACCCGTTTTCCATAATAAGCGTTAGAGCCTTAGATTGTTGCACATGGCCATATCATTAAGAATTCATGAATTTGATTTCATTCACATGCATAATGATAGCATACACACATGAATTATGATTTAGTACACATATGCAAAGAATGTATATGCACTCAATTGATTTATTCGGGGCTATGAAAGGTTTAAAATGATCATAATGTGAATTGTGTATTATTTATGCCTTGCATTTTGGTTTGATTGGTTACAAGTAGTAAATTTGGAATTAATTGGTACAGTTGGAAAATTAATGAATTAAAATGTACATTTGGTCTAGAAAAAATGTCAAGTGGTAAGACAAATTGACGCATGAAAAATTAGGATGACTAAGCCTATAATTGAGTGACATTTGGTCTAGAAAAATGAGTGACATTTGGCATAGCTAAGTAATTGACAAATGACATTGATCATTGAGTGACAAATGGCCTAGTATAAGTTTGACATTTAGCAACTTATTTATGGGACAAATGGAAGGCATGCCTAGTGACATATGTCTAAGTAATAAGGTGACACCTAGCACCTAATGTGTCAAACTTCTGCATGAGTAGTTTCAACTTTGTTTATTCTTCCCTTTTCCCTTACTCTCACCACCGAAACCCTCCCAACTTCTGAACCTTGCTTCCATTTCGTTCATACTCACCAGAAAATCTGCTCAAAGATAGCTATAATCTGCTATCATCATTTTACCTTTGCTGGAAACATCCTACTTTCATCTTGTACTTGGATGACTTTGCATGCATGGAGAGCTTAATTAGCTTGACCATTTAGGTGGAAATTTTAGCTAGACAAGTAAGCAAAAGATTTTTCTTTATGGCATGTTATAATAGAAAGTTTATGATGATGAAATTGGGATGAATTATATATAATGTTGATGATGAAGTGTGCTAGAAATTTCTGCATGAACTTCAATAACTTTCTGTTGTGTTTTTAATGTATAAAAACCATAGGTTATAGATTGTTTTATGGATGAATTAGATTGGGATTTGAGGTATAATGAAGGTGAATTTATATTAAAGAAAGGTGCTAATATAGTGATCTTGAAATGGGAAAGAACTAGGACTACATGTATGATCAAATGAATGATAGTTTCTGTTTTAATTTTGATGCATGAAAGACCATAATTTGTGAGCTACCAAATGAATGATTTGAATTGGAAATTGGATATGGAATGGATGAGGAATTGAAGCATAATTAAGGTATAATTGAGTTATAGGTAATGGACTATGATGAAGATGTATTAATTTGGTATGAATATGAGAGAAGCTAGAAAAACTTTGAAGAAAAATGTTGGTGAACCTTCAGATTACTCATCCCACGATCATGAGAGCCACATAAGCTCCTTCCCACAATCGTGTGCAATGCTAGGAAGTGAAAATATGTTTTTGTGTGATGGTTAAACCATATAAGGATAAGTTACTTTATTTAGGTGCATTTGGACTTGATTAGCGCTTGAAAAAGAACTTAGAAAGTTGCTTGATAAAGTGATTAAGTGTTTGATAAGTTTAAGTTATTAATTTAGCTTATTAATTAAGGAATGGATTGATTGATATCAATGTATATGAATTTGGGAAGTATGAGTTATTAATGGTATAAAGATGTTCTTATGAATGCAAATGTGATTCAAAGAATACAATTAATGAATTAGGTATGATTGAAAGAGAATTGGGAAATTGTCTGGCTATACAATGATAGGAAAGAATTGCTGAATGTATGATTGATGATTTTAAGGTAATCAAACTTATTTAAGGCATAACCTAATTGAAAAAAAGTTATATATAAGCTATGATGAATGAATGAGCAAGATTTGTTAATAAGGTTACATACTCAGGATAATCAATTGAGCATGCATTGAACATAACACATATTGTCGGACCCCGTTCGCGGAGCCCGGCGGTCCCGGGAGGTGAGCCCTGACTGATGGCCCATTCCCGAGACACTTGCCTGGCTGAGGCCTTAAACGTGACACACTT
>JANKYE010000001.1:5522583-5534907 GCA_032467995.1 Erythroxylum dillonii | reverse complement strand
AAATTTTTTTGGAGATTTTTGAACACAAAGGTTGAAGAAGCAGGAGATCGAAGATGTTAAGGGCCACTTCGTTTTCATTCTTTCATCGCCCACGTTCCTTGACCTCTCTTTTCTTTTTTTTCCTGCCTCTTCGATATTCCTTTTCCAAACTTCCTTACATAGCAGTACTTTGGCGAGTATATTACTTGTTTTCTTAAAGCATATATAAATTTAAATAAATAAATACTCATTAAATAAGATAATATCAGGTAATGTGAAGCCACCTTGGCCAGGACCATCTTCGATTCCCCCTAAGCTTTGGGAAGGTGATATTCCCAAGCCCAGCGTGAAGCCTAAGCATTAAAAATGGAATACCTTGAAGCTAATTCCACTGTAACTCAAACAAACTAGACACACTGTCCATGGGCTGGCGATATTATAAACAGTAACACAGCTGGTGAAATTTTGTCAATCCTTATTGCTAAATAATGTTCCGCTAATTCCTAAGCAGAATAGTTTGCGATTCAATGAACATAAATAAAAGGTTACATGCATACTCTTCTTCATCACCATTTTTAATATTTAATTTAATATTTTCAACAATATTAAATTTCTTACTTCTATTATAAGAATTGAAATTATGAGAAAAATAGGAATATAAATTCCATTTATTATTTATATAAAAATAAATAATAAAATTAGTATAAACATTTTTTAATAAAGACCTTAAATTAAAGTCTATAAGTGTGTCACGCAATTTTAATACATCAAATCTGATTCATATGTTTTGTCTTTAGAATCTGCATAAAAATAAAATTTCTGCTGCAGACAATATTGACCAGACCCTTTAAGCTTTCGCTTATTTATTTCTTTGTTTTCTGCTCTTTTTCTCTGGGCGGTTTATGTATCAGAGTTTGGTCTACATGCGTTGTCGTTTGAGAATTGGAAGTGCAAGTGTTTCTTAGGCTTTACGGTTTTCGCATAGATAGGATAGGACAGCAGAATAGCAGTTGTCTGTCTGGTCAAATTCCAACCAATTTCTATATACATTACATAAAGTTAGCCCGACCCATTTAGAACCAATGAACTGCAATTGAGAGGCACCACCTGTCAACTTAAACCTGGTCAAATTATGAACAGTCCTTTCCCGGGTGCTTGTTTCTTGCCGAATGCCAAGCAGGTTGCTTGGGAATCTGAAAAGTTGCACATCTTAGAGAATGCGTGGCTAAGTGTTACGTGAAAAAATAAGTGATATATTATGATATGATATTTTATTTTAATAATATTAAATAATGAAGTAACAAATTATTATTTCCTAGCAATCTCGGGTTGACTGTATCATGGTCAATTGCCGGCTTAATTATACCCTATCATGATACAAAAACTCTTTTAACTTCCATCTTGTAATGATTTATATTTTTGGAGAATAGGTAAATAAATGCATGCAAGAAACTTTCCGCGGTCGATGAAAATCAAGGCCGAGCTTTTGGCATTCCTCTACCTAGGTAGAGTTCAAAATTTATTTCATGTCATATGAGTAATAATGATATGAAGGGTATCCTTTATCAAGGATATAAATGACATCACAAGACTTGACATGCGATGCAAATTGTTAAATTAAATTAATGCTAAGAAAATAACAGATCAATATGATGTGATGATGTGCCACAAGTTTGACTCTATCTATCTTCAGTCTAAAAAGTACCAAAAGCCAACCAATCGCTACTCTGACCAAGTCCAAAGAGAAACATCAGCCTTCCTTCCTTCCTTCATCAACCAAAACCATTCCTGTCTCTCTCTCTCTCTCTCTCACGCTCTCTCGCTCTCATTGTTTCTATATTTCAACAAATACCAACTTGTTCACACTCTTCCACTTCATGTTGCCGACTTGTGTACTCTTCCACTTTTTTTTTTCTTTCCTTTTTACATTTCTTTGATAAGTGTATGGAAAGTGAAAAGTAGATGCCCAATACTTGTAGCCAACTCCATAATCTATTAAAAGATCTAAACTTGCGTTCCAAAATACATCATAGGTTTGTGATCCTATACAACGATCAACATGTTTATTAAAAAATATATAAATTAAAGGTATTTTGAGAAATTTCAAAGTATCATTCCAACCCACTGTTCTATAGAGACATCGTAGTACAGTACTGTGTATATACTATACATATATATAAATGATAATATTTTTCGATCTTCGCGAAGAAAAGTAGCCAGTCTCCTTTCAAGTTTCAACAGTCTTAGCTTAACTTTGAATTAGTTTTCATTGCTTTTTTCTGCTTGATGTACGTAATTATATTTTCGGATACATAGAGAAAACAACCATCTTTCTTCCACTTTTCTTACGTTTCTCTTTGTCTCTAGTGTTGAATGAGTCTTTCTTGCGCTGTAGCTTGCCCGCCTGAGCTTTTACCGGTTCACGTTCGTATTTAATTTTTCTGCTTCCTTTTTCGTTTTGAGAAATAGTTTCGGAGAGAGAGCGAGAGAGGGAGGGATATATTAAACGTAGTCTATAGAGAGAGGGAGAGTCAAGGTTTTTAGGTGAAGAAAAGAGAACATAGCAGAGAGAGATAGAGAGAGACTCAGATTTCATAATCAGCTATTTATTGTCAAAGACAGCAACTTGGCTTTGTCAATGGCCTTTCCAGGAAGAATCCTTTAATGGGCATCCGTTTTTTAGTGGAATTTTGTTGAGTTATTATTTGACATGTTAGGCCAAAAGGACACGAATCGCCTCGGCGGAGGTGGTAATCGAAAAACCTATCTCCGGTCCGTTTCGTGGACCGACCGGTCACCGACTAAGCCTAATCCGAGACCCCAACAAAATAATAAGGCGAGGTCGTGTTTGCCGCCGCTTCAACCGCTGTCCATTTCACGGCGACCTGTGGAGGAGTGGCCGACGGCCGGCTCCGATGATCTTGGTGTGTGGCCTAATCCTCAAACCCCAAGGGGGTCTGTGCAACAACTTGAGAATTCTGGTTTAGAGCAGCCTGTCAGGGAGTTTCAGTGTAAGAAGGACAAGCTTGCTTTTTTCGACAAGGAATGTTCGAGGATTGCTGACCATGTTTATTTAGGGAGTGATGCTGTGGCTAAGAACCGTGAGGTTTTGCGCCAAAATGGGATTACTCATGTACTAAATTGTGTTGGGTTTGTTTGTCCTGAGTATTTCAAGAACGATCTTGTTTACAAGACACTTTGGTTGCAAGACAGCCCATCCGAGGACATCACAAGTATTCTCTACGACGTGTTTGATTACTTTGAGGATGTTCGAGATCAAGGTGGGAGGGTTCTTGTGCATTGTTGTCAGGGAGTTTCGAGATCAACTTCTTTGGTGATTGCATACCTGATGTGGAGGGAAGGGCAAAGCTTCGACGATGCATTTCAATGTGTCAAGGCAGCGAGGGGCGTTACAAATCCAAACATGGGCTTTGCTTGTCAACTTTTACAGTGTCAGAAGCGAGTTCATGCTTTGCCAGCGAGCCCTTCCTCTGTGCTAAGGATGTATAGAATGGCTCCACACTCATCATATGATCCTCTTCATCTTGTACCAAAAATGTTGAGCCAACCCGGTGTACAAGGACTTGATTCACGTGGGGCGTTCGTTGTTCATGTTCCTAGGAACATATATGTGTGGGTTGGGAAGAATTGTCACTCAATTATGTCAAATCATGCTAAAGTGGCTGCCAATCAGGTTATACGATATGAAAGAGCCCAGGGTCCAGTTGTGAGCATCGAAGAAGGAGAAGAAACCCCAGATTTCTGGGATGCTCTGACAAGTGGACAAGTCTCTGAAGCAGGTTGCAACAAAGTTGAGGTCAGAATGGAACAACCTTTGTCTTTTGGGAATGATAATATTGCTTCAGCTATTTGTAAGGTTGCTGGTGAGAGGAAGGTTGATGAATATGATAACGATTTTGAGATCTTCCACAAGGCACTGGCTGGTGGGGTTGTTCCTCCAGTTTCAGTGTCAAACGTTGGATCAGAAACTAGTCTTCCTGCCAGAGAAATTGGATGGGGGAAACTAAGGCAGAAATTTGCCAACGGTGGAGTTAAAGAGCTTATCACATCGACTAAGATGAACTCTGGTTCTTTTGAATCCCATGATGGGTTTGATATGGTCATAGATGTTTGTAAAGAAGAACTTGCTTCGGTGGATTGTTCATTATCCGGAGCTCTGTCAGAAGATCCATGTGGCTCCCCAGATTCTTTCGAGAGCTTTCCAAACAAAAGCCCTGATACGATTGCAAGAACTAGTAATGAAGATGAACGCTCCGTCGCTCTCACCGACTCTTCAATTCCACCTCCAACAACTTGTGATTCCCCATACTCCTTCTCATGTTTGCCAGATAGCAGCCCAACGTTCAGAAATAAGTCCCCTTCACTGTCCCCTTCAACCTCAGAATACTCATCTAGTTCTTTCACCTTTTCACCGTCGTCTTCTAACTGGTCTGACCTCTCATATTTGTCTTCCCGGCAACCTTCACCTTCTGCACTGGAACCGACAGATCCATGTTTTGTCAAGACTGCTCCTTTGGCGGAAGAGTTTTACTTACCCTACAAACAAGCTCCAGAGTCACCTAGAAACGTGCTTTCTTCTAATTATAATTCAAGAGCAGAGACTATTTGCCAATCAATTGCAGAGAGGAGAGGGAGCAATCCTCCACCCAGGATGCTGCTACCTTCAATTGATGAACCATCTAAAGCCCCTAGGAACCTGGTTCGGTCATGGTCTTTTTCTCTACCTGACTTGGATGATGATTTGACCAGCGATATTGACGCAAAGATGTATGATAGTGGAAGTGACAGAGAACATTCTTAATCAGATTGATTTCCGCGCAAATACGTCTCTACAGGTTAATACTGCTCATATTCTGAGATTAGATGGAGTCTTGTTTCGCTGCTATGGCATGATGAATTTTCTTCCCAAAATCTAACATGCAGAAGACTGATGACAATATGATCTAGCTGACTGATTTCCCGATTGTTATTAATTTTGTTATGATCAAGTTACAATGCCATGAATTGACGTCAGTTACATTTTGGGTTTGTATTTCTGCATGATTAATAGAAGAAAGTTGTGCAAGGAAAAAAAATGGTAGTAGTCAGCATTCTTTATGCTTGTCTTATAAACTGTATATTATTGAATATCACATATCGCTCTTGAGCTTTTGATATTCCTTTCTTCCATTTTGTATGTGAATCAACATATACATGTTTTTGTTTGCTCACCTTAGATCCTTAGGTATATGAATCGAGTAACCTATCAATTAATCTGTTGGTCCCAAGTTTTATATGTAACGCACACAGACACTTGGGAAAGGTGGCGGGTGGGCAAGTTTTATGAAACATCTTCTGATGGTTGAAATTAGATATAAGCAGTGTGGTTATTTGTCCAAAGAATTGAAGAGAAGAGGTGCTGCACTTCTGGAATGGGTGAAAAGTACGAAGTTGTGATAAGTAATTGCATAGTATTACCTTCAATAGATCGTTTCATTAAGTGTCTGTTTGCCTACTATCAATTTTTAATACATTGAAATATGCTATTACTTTCCTTGGCCAGTTTGGACGATAGAACACCGAAGTGCAATCTAACCTTGGCGTTGCATTTAACTTGAATATGGTTGTTGATAACCACTCTTAATACTTTAGACTAGAATAGAAGAATAGAAGTGTCTCTCTCTCGCTCCTCGCTCCTGATCACTCTCTGTCTGTAACAGTTGATGTTTACCCATTATTCTTCGAGTTGGTTTGTTTTATTGAAACGTCTATGTTCACTGCTTCTGCAGATTGTTAGAGAAGGTGAGGAGCATGAGCATTTTCAGAACCTTCTCAATAGTTTGTCACATCAAAAGGTGGAATAAGTGAGGAGAGCTGAAATGGAATCTTAAAAAAGGTGACTGCTGCTGCTTGCAGAATCTGCTCTACTTGTATTGAACATTTGATGAAACTGCTTTCTTAAAGTAAAGGTCCCAGGTAGTAATGGAGCTCTTGTCTGCTTGCGTGATGTATATATATTGAGGATCTAAGTTATCAGTGTACGCGGGCATGTACAGAAACAACTTTTGGCATTTTTAGGAATTAGTATATAGTATCAGTTGGAACAAGTGAAGCAAATCCCCCTTCGTTTCCCTGTTGTTATGGTCATAAGGGTGCATCCAGCAACTAAAGTGTTACTGGTTGTCATAAAATTCCAAGCCACAAATTAATGATACAAATCCAAATACAAAAGTTTTTCATGTCTCTGGGTTGACTTGTATCACGCATTGTGTTTGAAAAGATACTACCTCAAAGTTTGATTTCAGGGTAAACAACATTCTAATTGTTTTTTTTGGATGCAATTAATTCATATTTTGTTCTGTCATAATATTAACGGATGAATTAGATTTGATCAAATATGAACAAATATATAACAGATGCACTATTATTCTTTATTATTTCGCTTATTGGGGTCAATAGTCCGAAAGGAGTTTTGTGCCGAGTCCACACTCTACATTGAAATCTCGTTTGTCTTTTGGACTCTAATGTAATGTTTGGTTCCTGTCTCCATCAGCGGGGACAGAAGATGAGACGTAAAAATTCTGTCTTCGATAATGTTTGGTTGCTGTCTCTAATTTTTTGTCTACCGTTTCTGGATGACAGAGACGGAAATTTTTGTTCTTCTCAAAAAAGAAGGACAAAAATTTTTGTCCCCGTCTCTGAGATAAAAAATATAAGTAACTTTCAAAAATACCCTTCCTCCCACATAAGCAAATGTTTTATTCTTGACACTTTGATCGACACATCAAGGCCCACGTTTGTCCCCACATTTATGAAGATTAGTCTTCATGAAGACCTTCCCTTGGCTGAGAACTGATGAAAATGAAAAGTTGTACCTTGATATTTAATCACTTCATTGGATCCACTGTTCACTTTGAAAGCACACAAGTTTTCTGGGGTTGTAAAGAACGATGGATCTTTGAGGGGGACAAATGCCACTACTGAAGGAACTGCTAAGAAAGGGAGGACCATGAACCAAAATCAACGTCAGAAATTAGGTATGGAGACACTAAAAAAGTAAGAGAAGTTTGGCTGGCAAAAACAACGACTCTGCATACTTCCAATTTGGATTATTAACGATTTTAGGAAGTTGAAGGTTGAAACGTGAAAAGAAAGTCGATATCACCCTTAGAACACTACTCATTCCTGAAGAGGCTTAACCACGTGTGCCAAACCCAAAGATTTAATGCCTTAAATGGAATTCAGGAAACCAGAGGGATTCAAAAGTCAAAAAAGATGACCTGAAGGTTGACGATAATTTTCATGGTGCAGATGCAACTCTATCCATTTGAAACTGTCGTTGGACCCAATGCATTGAATTTCAAGCCTTGTAGTTCTAGGACCAGAAGTTCCACTTTGTTAGAACGTGTTAAAGAGTAACAATACTTTGATTGTAAATTTGGTAAGTTACAGAACCTACTGATCCAATAAGAAAAGCTGAACCAAAGGTTTAAATAACAATTTTCCCATTAGAATACTCAGCAAAGGCCTAATCTACTAATCTCAGATATCAGCCATTATAATTATTAGAGAAGCTAGAACCTGAAAAGGAAAAACCTCTTGCAAGTTGTGCAACTAGAGTCTAAAGTAATGCGGCAAGAACAATCACTAAATAACACAACACAACCTTTTATGTTGATCTTCCAACCTTGAATGCCTTTCTATCTTCAAAACTATCAACAGTATATTATTATTGACTGTTATGCAAACAATTCTCTTCATTGCTTTTCGTTTGCAATTACAAACACAAAATTTCCAAATAAAAGGGACCAAAAAAAACATTATATTGGCTTCAAGATTCAGATATTGAATTTAAGCAAAACTAGAAATTTCATGTTTAAAGCCTGGTCTAAATTTGCATTTTTTAAAATATAAATTCATAGGAAAAATGCTAAATAAATTATATAAATTTGATTAAATAGGCAGCATAAGATAAATGTGGAGCTAAAAAAGACCACAACATATGATTTAATGATAAATAAATATATTTGTTATTACGTTTTATTTTTTAAGTCATTAAAAGAAAGGAAAAGAAATTATTCAAGTATATGAATCAATTGAGTCAAAAGAAATATTATGTCAAGTATCAAGTGATCTATGAAACTAAAAAAGAAGACTGAAAACTTTTCATGATGTACAATTAATACAATGCTTCTTGTATCCTTAACTTGATTATTTTAATAATGTAGGGGCTCTTATGCGTAAACATCTCATATTCAATTTTAATGCATGCATTTTCTTTTATCAAGACGTGTTAAGGTATTGGTTCTTAAAAAAAAAAAAAACTTGATCTTTAGAAAATTTTTTGGCGAAGTAAAGTCAAGGTCTAATCAAAATAGGGTGTTTTGAAGTTTTTGAAAATCTTGAATTTTTTAACTTGAAGTTTCAAAGTGCTTTTGAATGTTGGTTTCTACTATAGGTTGACTAGCCTAAAGATTTAGATATGTTAGTGGAACAAAGTGTCAAGAAGTCACATAATAGATGGTTTGAGTTAGTGAACCATTGGCTAGTCAAAGATAGATTTTAAAAGTTACAGAGAGGTAACTTTCTATTTAACTAACGGTCGGTAGTTGATACCTCAATTAAAAAGAGTTTGGCTAGCCAAAAGGATGTGATTGAGTAGATTACCTTGCCTAGAACTTGTTATTATAACAATTAGTTTGTGTTTTTAATGATTATTTAAAGTCTTGTAAGTTATATATACTTATTTTTTAGTTGTTAGACAACTTTATGATCTTTTTTTTTACAAGAACACATTTGAAAGAGCGTTTAAGCATTCTAAACACATATAGACTCATTTTGAATCACAGTGAGACCTAGAGTATTAAAATAAGTAAGAAAGATTTATTGAAGTTGCAAAGTTAACTAAAGGATATTAATAGTGCTTGTAAGTTTCAAGAAAGCTTTTGGTTTTTGTTCACCGTCAAGGAAGATTATAAAATGAATTATTTTTATCTAAGAAAACAAAGAGACTTGTATCAAGGTTCCTTTTTTACTTGTGAAGAAGAATTTAGTGAAATCTTGAGCTTTGGAGAGTAGATGATAGATGCATATTTGTGTTGGATTTCGATTATGCATCACATATAAGAAAATACACAACGAAAAATAAAACAAAACCCAAAAAATATAAAATCAAACATGTGCCATTAGTTGTAGTAAAAAAACATGAACTTAAGATGTGTACATGACAAACTCCTTCATTCTTCGTTGTCTTCACCTCTTCAGGTTGTCGTAAACCACAATGATCAAAAGAGGACCTCTCTAATGATATCCACATGAAGGGAAAAACTTGAAACCTCTTAGGAAGAATGGTTAGAACACACACAAAGCGCTAGCTTTGATGTATGTTTTTGAGAGAATAGTTTAGAGAATAAGTGTGTGTAATATAAACTCTTCACCTTTCTCACTAGTTTTCTTATAATACTATGCATGAAAATGAGTGAGTTTTTGCCAACTTTTGGCCTCCCCTAACCCCATCATGAATGGAGGAATATTGGGAATTAAGTGGCCATGAATACCATTTAATTTGGCTGGAAACATTTGTTGGAAATCTGTAAATTTTCTAGGTTGGCATCCAGGCATCACTTGCTTTCTTTCATTCCTTTGCAAAGTTTTTTATCACGATACAATCCTGAAATATTCTCTCAGGTCTTGGATCACTATCTAAACTCATTTTACTCATTCTTTGCATCTCCAATGCGTGTGACCTATTAGGTTCTCAGTTATGTTGGCCATTTGAATTAATATTTAATTCAAGCAAGTCATGAGCAATATCTAGCAACACATCATGACCCCTAATTGATCGGAAAGTCAGTGGTTTGATTACGAAACCTTCCATAGACAATGTTCCCATACAATTCGTCCTTTCACCATTTATACCCCACTTGGTTCAGAGCATGGTTAAAATATCAACTCTCACTAGACTGACTAAGTCACATCTAGCCCAATTAATGTTAGTTCTTGTCCTTAAGGCTCATTACTCAATTGGATATGTCTCTAAAGACTATCTTCATGGCATTTTCACTCTGACCAGAAATTCCTGAGTAATAACTCCGATAAGAGGCCGTGGATATCATCTCCTTTTGTCAGGAGTGATGAATCCTTTATTAGCTATTCAATTACCTTCGAATACATCAAGCTATACCCAATCACAATCCTATGAGCAACCTCTGAGAGACAACGAGGAATGGAGTTAAAGTGCAAGATCAGTATCCAAGATATCCTTGAGCACTTCAAATTTAAGGATTTTTGCACCATTATTATGATAAGACTATCACTGACACTAGAATAGATTATCCATATGATTGTCTCATGGCAGGTCTTCCAATGTACTTACTACTCTTAGTAAGCATTCACATGTTAAATCTAAATAACTCATGCTTACAACTTATAAGATCCACTGTTTAATCCAATTAAGGAGTATAACATGTGCTAGTCTATCCGAATTAATAATGTCCTGTTTCATTAATCCTATGACTATGGATAATTTGGATACTAACATTATTACACATGATAGGAATCTCATTATCATTGATCTCATCATGATTTCCTATATTCTACGTAATATATCAAGGACTTCATTAATTCGATTTAAGATCATTATCAATTCATAAAGAACATAAACATCAAATTAATGCCAATGCCTTTTATTAATCATAAAGACTTGTATAATAAGTGCGAAAGGCAATTGCCTTTAGAGCACTTCTCTAAAAATTTGACTATATTTATACACCCATATTTGATGTATTTTGCTTGATATTTTATATTTTTGTTGTATATTTGGTACTTAATTCTCTCTAAGTGCATATATAGGTTATAATTACTTTCATGGACCAAAAGGAGAACAATTCAAATAAAAATGTGACATAAAACAAAAATTTGAAGCAAATTAAAGATAAATGATCGTGTCTATGCCAATGTAAGTCTAAGAGATCATGTAAAATTATGAACTTTGGAGTTTTTGAATATGTACGATCTCTTATACACCTATGTGTTAGACCATGTATGTCCTATAAACCCTAAATTTTACTATAAAAGACGTGAGCAGAAGCAAATTAGAGAGAACTAACTTTTGTTGCAAATTTCAGAAGTGAGAAACATAAAGAGGTAATGATAAAGATCCAGAGACAAGGAAAACATAAAGTTAACATCAAAAGAGATCTGATAGATGGTTAAATCAAATCCAAACTTACAAGCAGAATCAATATGATAAATGGAGATTTAGAACAATGAACTCTTTATTTTCTAATATTTTTTCTGCATGTCTATATTTGATTTCATTTTCCATTTTGAGTAACTAAACTCTTTTTAAGGTCTAGCTATGATGAACCTATTTTATATTAAAACCATGACTTAACCTTTTATTCAATGCAATTATGAATAGATCTATAATAATTGAAAGAAGTTGGTTGCAAACCTATAGATAAGGAGTTGGAATTATCGACTCATCAACACTTTCTTCTTTGAAAATATCCTACACAATGGAATCCATAATATCCATATAATAAACATAGTGAAAATCATTAGGGTACTTCATTACCTTAAAAATAGTAAACTTCACTTTTCCTCCATTAAACTCAAAGGAAAGTGTATCGTCATGTACATTAATTTTCATCTTAGTTGTCTTTGTAAATAAAATTCCCAAAAAATAGAAGCTAATTGTTCAACAATATCTCCATCCATTTTCAAGATGTAAAAGTCCACTGAAAATACTAAACCATATTAACTTGGATTAAAGCATCATCTATAACACCAATAGAATGCATATAAGAACGATTAGCCAGCTAAATAATCACATTAGTTTCCTGTAAAGAATTTATATTCAAAGCTTAGTAAATTGAGCATGGCATGACATTAATAGATGCTGTTGGATCCCGTCTCCGAGACCCAACATTCGGACCCACAAAGCATAGAGGACCCAAAACCGAACACGTATTGACCACAAGAAAAGGGGAAAACTCAATTAGAAAATTTGGATTGGCTTTTTAATAAAATTGTTCCCTCGGTTCTAACGATTTCAATGCCACTGGAAGCACTCCATTTGAATTAGAATTGAAGAAGTTATGCTTAAAATACTATCTTAAAGAAACAGTGAAAAGTGACCCTCTACCGGCTTCAGGTTAAAATTTGAAAACTTTAGGAGCTAAAATTGGCGATTGGTTCCTTCATAAGACTCGTAGATTTATATCTCTAGTTTAATTTAAAACAAGAATCGCCTTGATCCGAGCTTCGTAGCTCCGGATATTTTAAAATTAGTAAAGTATGTTCAGAATTTGGCAACCGATCGCCATACTTTGTTTCAAACCA